>CAWUFW010021176.1:0-128407 GCA_963921515.1 Calotriton arnoldi
TGGTTATCGCTGATTTTTTTATCGCGATTTGGGGCATCGCAACTTTTTTCGCGTTTCACATTTTTTCAGCGGCGCGTTAATTTTAACGCGGTCATTGGGCGCGTTATCGTGAGACTATCGCATGGTGCCGCCGGGTTGAGAATACAACGTTAACAGTGTTATTTTCCCGCGATAGACTGCGATGTGCAAAGTTGCGTTAATCTAATTTTGCGATAATTATCACACGTTCTTGGGAATATGCCCCTCAGTGTCTGCTGCATTTGTGAATGTGTGGGTCAGGAGCTGGCTGGAATTAATCCCGCGACTTTATCAAGGCTATTGTCTTCCTGTGTATAACCTTTATTAGTGGTGTTAATTCCAACCCACACTGGGATTCAATATCTCGCGACGTCTCACTTCTCAATGTTAAATCCAAGGGATCCCTGTATGTCCCAGAAGTCCAGAATCTTATTTCTTAGTAGTTTGATCCCACACACGGACGTCGCTCCTCGTGTTGCCGAGTACGGTGCACTAATAAAGGTTATACACAGGAAGACAATAGCCTTGATAAAGTCGCGGGATTAATTCCCATGTAAGCGACGAAACACGTGTCGGCTGTCTGAACATCGGAAAATAAAAAGGAAAAAAGAAATAAGAACTTACCTACTTGTATTTTACTTATGCTCACATCAAGCATGTTTATGTATATTGTGACATAACAGACGTGTGCTGAGGAATTCCTTTGTATATCTGTCAATTGGCCAAGGCCATTTTGTATTTTGAGGAGGTCAGTGGTTCTCTTCACCTTGCAGCACCGTGATCAATACAGCAAGTAAATATCAAATATTTGTGTTATCTCTCCCGAGTGGCGCCTTCATTTACCCAACTAAATACCACTGCTCATTAGGTGCTCATGGCCCTCCCCGGTAGCTGTCTCTCTTTGCTGGCCTATATCTGCATGTCTTTAAATCTCCAGGCCAGTCTGTTGTGCTGCACTGTTGTCCACTTCTCCCGCTGATGGCACTTCTCTGGCTTCCTCCTGGGGCTCGATGAACCATCCAAAGGAGGCATGCCTAAGATTTCCTGCGCCGCCTCTAGGGGGGGTAAGGGATCTATCCCCGAACTCCCACTGGAAAAAAAAGATGAAAAGGGTGGCCCCATCGATATTCGATTCTGTTGGAGTTCAGAAAGTCAGTGACTGGCTTGAAGGACTTGCGCTTGGCGAGCGTAACTAAAGACAGGTTCTGGAACAGCATCAGCTAGGCACCATTGAAGGAGAACTGCCCCCCTTTTTGTGTCTTCGCCACAAGGGCCTCCTTATCTTGGAGAAATGGACCCCTGTCAGGACATTCTGAGGCAGGTTCCCCCACCCGTTACCCTGAGGCCACCCTGTGTTCTATCCTGACAAATATGTGAACGGGTCGGGTACTCCAATATCGCCTTAAACAGATCCTGGACATAAGTGGGGAAGTTTACTTCTAGAGTAACCCCCGGATGAGAATATTGCTTTGGCGTGAACTCTTCTTCATTTGTCTTGTAACTGCAAGTGTTGTTGTTGTTCAAGAAGGAACACCCGTTGTTGAAGCTTTTCGCAGACCTCCACCTGCTCATGTAAGCCCTTCTCCACTTCCTCTACTCTGTCATCCAGATCAGAGACCTCCCTGCATACCTCATGGATATCGCTTTGAAGGTCCGATTTGAGAGTGAGGATCTCATCCTTGAGGTCCTGGAATGCTGCCAGAAGGTAGTCCTTTGTGATCCCAGGGCCTGCTAAGGCGGAATCGCCAGTGCTGTTGCCAGTGGGGGACTCTGCATGCAGGGATGAGTCTGTAGTGTGGCAACTTGCCGACGCCTGTTGCAGCATGGCCTTGATGGTGGAACACTCCTTACATGCTCTACCCCTAGTCATGGTTTGTCCCTGGAGTCTCAGCCAGGTGCGCAACGCCCATTGGGCTCAGGGGGCTTCAGCCCCCCATTGTGTGTGGCAGCCCGGGCTGAGACAGCTTCCCAGGCACACACACAGCCACACCCGAGCACTTCACAGGTCTTTAAAAGACCATTTACTTGTTGATGAGGCTTTGTTGTTTTTCACCTCTTCTTAGAGCCCCTGCATCTCCACTCTGCCTACTTCTGGAAGACTTAGCCCCTACCCCCGAAATTGTTTCTTAGCCCCCCCTCGAAATTTGGCTCTAGTTGCGCCTCTGGTCTCAGCTCATAGTACTGGTTATGCGCCAAGGGGGACCCACCTGCATGCTCTGAGGTACAGTCCGCTACAGTCGAGTGCTGCTGGGTGCCTATATCCTGTCTACGACAGGTGCCGCCCCTTACGGTGCTGCAAATTGTTGTTAGTGCGTGGGCTCCATGCAAGGCACCCTCATTGTGGACAGGCGGTGGCACTCCTGGAGGCAACGGCCTGGAGACCGCCGTGCAGAGAATTTAAGCAGCAATAATGGGTTCAGTGAGGCTGCCGTAGGAGCAATGTAAACCACTGCCTGCTTTGCCTTATGAACAGAAATGGCAATAATATGAGAGAGATGGCAATCCTTTTTTCTGCCTTGAGAAAATATTTTAACAGCATCAGTAGTAATTAACTACACGAGAGCGATAATAATCCTTGATTGTTTGCCTTTTGTGAATATTCCATTGTATGAGACGCACTTCCGTGGAGTGTTAGATAATTAACTGATGATCCTTTTTCAGCCATTACTCAAGAGTTGAAAGAGAGTGGGTGCAGAGTATTTCTTGACATACGTTTTACCTTCCACACTGCCCCCATGAATACACAAATTAGCTTTGGCAGCAGAACACCAGAACACACAGAACAGAGTGGTAGCAATGATTTCCTTTCTGTAGTCCTCAAGTGATGACAGATTGTGCAAATAGTATCTCCAGATGGAAGGCTTTTTTACATAGGGCATTAGTCAATCTTCTATCGCAGAGAAACAAACGATGTGCAGAACAGAATAGCAATCATCTCTGTATGAAAGAGTGTGTCCGGGCAAGAACCGCCTTATAAGGTTTCCTACTGAAAAGCTGAACAAATAGCTCCTCCACAGTGGCCACTTTCACATGCACAATGATTTGAAAGTTAGAAGTTCGGCAACTTTACCACCATGAAACAGAACTGTAAGTACTCATGCGGTGATATCGTAGGATGGCAATGTTTGTTTATTAACACACAACAGGGAGCTTGAAGTCACTATTGCTGGAGCTCAGATTTCACCTATAAGATTTATGTATTACTATATGACAAAAAAGCTGCTTTAAGTTTCAGACATAAACTGCATTTTAAAACTGGCACGCAGTTTTGGTGCACGTGAAAACATGAATGAGGCCTGGGTCAGATGCTTAATGAATCATGTAAAACCATGCTCAATTATTTAATTCATGGTTGTTTAGTTTTGATTTGACCTCACTATAGAATGTGCATTTAATTTATAAAATACGTTTTGAACTTTCAAAGTAGCATATATTTGTGCTGAATTAACACGCATTTTACAGTGTAGAAAGGCTGAATTTGCATTGGCAGGCTCACTGCGGCCTTTGGCCTTCAGATAACAATTAAATGCTTTGCTCCCTGTTCCTCCAGTCTCCATGAAACGACCTTTCTTATAATTGACGCCTCCTGTTTCCGTCTCTTCATGAAAAGACCTTCACTTGTAGCATACTTTTATCTCCATGCAGTTGTTTAAACAAAGCTTACTTCACTTTATAACGTATAGTGAAAACTGCAAAGCACACATTTTTCTTCTTGATTATTTTAATATGTATTCTCTGTTTCTGCATCATTAATACTTTTTGTTGGAGAAAATGTCATTGTTTTCAGAATGTTAGGAGATGAAGTCATTTAGCACAAGATTCAAATGTGTTACAAGAACTTGCCTGATTGATGACGTGTCCAGTCAGCTCATGGGGTGTCGATGTGATCTGAAGCTCCAATTGGACAAGCTACAAGGACCAAGTCACATATGTTTTTTGTTAGAAATACTGGTTGCTAGCTGAGAGGTGGGGGTTTTCTTTGCCTTATTTTTTAGCGGGACGCTTGCACTCTGTAGTTCTGAAGAGAGAAAGGGGGGCCCATGGGCAGCTTCTGTGGTAGACTCAGAGAGGCAGAGATGAACAGCGCGAAGCCAGAGGGAATCAGCTGAGGGAACGAGGGCAGGTTTAGATGCTAAAACTTTAAGTTTTATACTTTGACTAACTGGCTTTGTAAAGATTTACTTGTCCTATGCATTTATTTCTCTTCAAGGGAGATTTTTGCCATTTATTAATTATTGATCTAGCGTTGAAAAACTCGCTCTTACATTATATTTACTTAAAACTCTTTAAGAGTTCTGACTGACATTTTATGCCTCATTATCCATTAGAAATAGGGTTTCTTTCTGTTATGGAGTACTTTGTATGCAATCTATAGTATGTTTTGTATTCTATTTTTTCCTATTTTTCAATTCTGTAACCTGATTGATATTTGACTAATGAATAAAGAGTCAGAGAACCTTGACTTTTGATTAGAAAATAAAACCCTTTAAAACTACTCACAACTCATTATTTGCCTTAAATAATTATTTGCATTTGATTTTTCATGTTTATGCAAAGTCTCCTTATTGGTGAAAACATGGTGGCAAAGTTCCATCCCCTTTTAGCAGAAAACAAGAGGTAATGATGTTTTGCATTGAGAAATTACAGTGAAATTTCTGCTCCATCACTATTTTACAGTGCTCACCTTAACAGCAGGAGCACGGTTAGCGCAGTTATTGAAAGTGTAGTTATTCACATGTGGTGATGTTTAGAATGCTAGCAGGAAAGCATTTTCTCAGCAGGAGTGGAAGCAGCAATGTTTTAAATGCCCTAAACATATGTTACCTCATTAGGACACACCGCGTATCTTTAGCAGTAGACAATAAATCTCACAGCCGGAGTGAGCCACACCACGCAGGGTCCGTCTGCACGCAGGTCAAATGAAAACACCAGCTCTCAGCGAAAGATTATCCAATAGAAAACAAAGCTTTCTAAAGTACAATGCAAGTAACCAATAAAAAGCCAATGGGAGGGATGAAAGGCCATACAGTGATTTGAAGTGTTCAGATTGCCAACAAAAAGGAACAAATTATTGAAATCCGATGGGAGGAACACACTCAAGTGGGTGCCTGCTTGTGCCCCGGGTACACTTGTTCTGCGTGCTTCCTCCAGAGCCCTAAGAAGGAATAAAAGGCAGTTGGAAGATTTCCACTGTGATAATAAACGCGCACTGAGCCCATTATAATCGGGCAGTGCTGTAACTTTCAAGCAAGGGTCCTTGCTTCAGATGCTTAAAAGAAGTTCCTTTAAAGAGAATCAACACAGTACTTTGCTGATGGGAAACTGATAAGAGAAGCAGGCAAGGAAGAACAGGAAATAGAAAGCCTACAACCAGTAGAAACGAGGAAAAGTAAAGTGACAAGCACAAGGACCAATAAGAAGTGAAGGTGGGATTCAAGTCACTTTAAATATATATTTAATTCAATAGATTTCACAAGTACAGCACAAGTGCTGTGCAGGCGAAACCTAAAAATGACAGCATAATGAGCTAATAATACTATCACAAAATGTGCTGCATCATGCCACATGTTTTGCCTTTTCCTACCACATAATTTAATCAACCCTGGCCCCATAATTGGGCCCTCTGCTGCCGCATAATTTCAGTGTCCCTGCTTATAATGAATGGCAAGGGGTACTTCATCCCATATATAATATAGCATATTGACTGTTTTTAAATGCTGCAATTTGAGTCTAACTGACCTCAGCGACAAAGTAGCCCTCGTCAATGCTTGTTCAATGTCATATGGATGTACAGTAATCCCCATTTTGAAGGACTATTTAAGCACTAGACTTTCTAAATCATCCGCTCGAATATTCTCAAATAGTGATTTTGCTCTTTACAGAGTAAACAAATTCTAACATCATGCTTTTCTGAGCTTAGCATTCTTGCTGCGTTGGAAATTGTTCACAACCGTAATATATTTTAAAAAGCTATAGAGTGGTAGGATGAACCTCTGTTAGAGTTCTGAAAATTCTCAAAACGTTAATGTTATTAAAAATGTTAATACAAATACGGCCTACTCTCATTCTACCACTTTTAGCCCAAATCTGAAATATGGCATCATGCACAATTGAAAGGAATGAGCACTGTCTATAAAGTATTGTATAGGAATTGATTACAAAGATTTTATACATTTTACACCACTTCATCCAGATTTTTCAGGCATCTAAAATGACCTTCAATTTAACTATTTTTAAATAGTTAGAATGAAAATGTCAAGAAAAATACCCTAGCATCTGCCATCAAACAGATGTATAGCATTTCTGTATTAATTTTATCTACTATCAAGGACCGTATACACTGTCCCATCACTGCCCAGTAACAAAATTGGGCACAGCTGCCCAAACACCCTTTTGCTGAGGTAGTTGAATACATTGGATAGCTCTTCTCACCATTTGATATCCCCAGATAAAACTGCTGATCGCCAAATCCAATCTTTTAAAATAGAAGTTTGGAAAATATTCTAGAATTGCTCTGAATAGGTACCACACTTTAGGAGGATGGTCATTTTAACAATATTACATCGACCAACAAGGCTTATAGGTAGCCTATACTGCATAAACCATGCTCGTGCCCACCAGTGACCTGTCGTTAGTGGTAGCAAAGTGTAACGGTCTCCTGGTTGGCTTTGGCCCTCCTGCTCCAACGCTCTACATCGTTAGATTCATCATTTGCTGCTATAATGCGGAGATTAACAGTTTGGTTTCACCCGCGGTCATGTTACCGTGAGCATAAATAAACAGGTGGGGCTGCGCAGAGGCAATCCCTGCACCAGATCGCAAACTGAGTATGTTCCTCCTATTTATTGCTGCGTCGCATGTGGCCTATGCTGTCTGCACCACGCCCCGATGAACAGTGGGGCCGGAACACGACGACTGGGGACCAGGAAGGAACCCGTCGCCTTTTCCACAGCACTTGGCCACATCTGGCTTGCTGCGCTGACTGGCATCCCCGGTGGCGAGAGACGGCTCACAACTCTCCAGCTCACCTCTGCCCACAGGCCACATCCGATCCCCTTAAATCACATGGACAGTATACCCCCAGCTTGCGACCCACCGCCTGCACTGCCTCATGCCCGCTTGCCTTAAGTCCTCGGCGAGCACACATTTTGGATACATTTGGAGTGACCAAGGCTCACTCCACTACCCTACCAGAGCCCAAAAGTAACTGAAGGCCATCAGTCAGCCAGCTGCCACACAGCAGAACGGCTCCAACTAGGTCCAGTTCACATTTGGGATCCATATCAGGGCCTTCGACTCCTCCTGGATGAGTTCGAACAACTTTTCCAATGTATTTGATGCCTTAAAGACCGGTTAGTCCACCGCCACATCGAACAGTTGGTGCAACCAATGGCAATGTGGCATCAGCGAGTGGCCTAACACCTTCGACCTAAAGTGAAGCCCAAGTTGCTGAAGTTGGAAGAAGTCCACATCACAGAAAAAGTGGAAGGGCCAACGCCATAGGTGTCACCCATTGTTGTCGCCCACAAGCCAAAACAGCCCGGGAACATATGCATATGCCCGACATGAGGATCCCGAACACCACCTTAAACAGTGAGCTATACATAACACCTACCGTGGATGACATCATGGTGGAGTTGTCAGGCTCCCTGTGGTTCTCGAAAATGGAGCTACGATCATTGTACCATCAGATCCTCATAACGCCTCAATCTCGGCATGTGACCATTTTCTCCACTTGCCTTCAACTGCAACGTTATAAACTTCAGCATCTCCAGTGCAGCGGAGGTGTTAGAGGGTGGTTTATTAGTAGGTGCAGGTGGATACCTACAACTAATAATAACGCCACAATCACAAAAAAGGTCAAGTCCTCAATAAATGAATCCTAGCTCAACCTTGGTAGCTTGGCTGCGAGCAGACAAGCTTAACTTAGGAGACAGGTGTGTAAAGCATTTAAAAACGCCAATACGGGCGTGGTCAAGATGGCGACCGAGTAGGATGTGGAACTCGGTCCCTCTGTCCTTGGTGCCGCCTGGCTTCCCCGCCAGCCTGTCTCGGTGAGGCGGGGATATAGAGCAGAGTGCAGGAGTTGCCTGTGGGATCGCGGAGATCTTCTCTGGTCCAAGATCGGGTCCCGGGAGGTGCTTAATCCCCTTTTAGCAGAAAACAAGAGGTAATGATGTTTTGCATTGAGAAATTACAGTGAAATTTCCGCTCCATCAGTTTGGTATCAGAGTTACGGTTAAACACCATCACCAAAAGGAGCATAGTTTAGGTGAATGCCTAAAAAGCGCTACAAAATAATTGCCCAAGTTAGATAATTGTCCAGATCCTCAAAGTCCTGATTCCAATGCCCAGAACTTGAAGACTGGCAAAGTGGTACTGGAAGGTAATGCGAGAAGGCGATTGCTGGAGTGGTGTAAGTATCAATAGGGTTGTGAATTGTTGTTAATGTGCTAGAAGGTATTGTTAGTAGTGTTGAAAAAATAGGAAGGTTTTGACTGATGATGAAATTTTGCTTATTTTGACTTGATGGTTTTATTGATTAAATTGGTAATTTATAGGACATAATTAATGATTTTTGTTACTAATATGAAAAGTTAGTGTTTTTGTTTTTATGTAGTTAGTAAGTACGGGTACGAAGTTGCCTAAGATCCCGAGATGTTATTTTAAGCCTATGTGGTAGTCCTAGTGTGGGGAGAACCACGCTGAAAGTCATAGTGTAGAGAAATACTACACTGGAAGTTCTTTGCCTGCTGTTGTAATATCAAGCGGCGAAAGGCTGTTGATATTTTAGGGACTTACTCTGTTGTAAGGAGAGTGTATGAAATAGTGGAAAGTCTGCTCCCGAAACTCTGGCCTTATCCCCAGAGGAGTACCAAGACCTCTTTTAAATAAAAAGTCCTCTTTGCGAAACTTTGGTCTTATCCCTAGAGAAGTACCAAGACCTCTTTTCGCTTGTTTTAGAGTAGCATTAGTTGTTGTTCTGCTGGAAGCAAAAGAAATCTTTGAGTATTTGAACTTTCCTTTACTAGTGGAGCAGACAAAGGCACTGTTTTGTGTCGTTTCTAATAAGAATTTTGTTTAGAAAAACTTTGTAGTACATTGCTGTATTTTGTGAAGGGAGGGTCAGTAGCAGGAGTTAAACTGACTGAAGTTGACACTGACAGCATTGAAGAAAATAAATTGCATTAAACTATTGCAGAAATGAAATAGTTTAAAGGTTTTAAGAAACTGTTGGGAGGTAAAGTGAAAAATTCATTTTTAATTGGTGATGCTCCTGAGGGAACACCTGTGCATTTTATGTCTACCAATTTGGGACAAAATTTATGTATGTGGGTTCACCAATGGTGCAAGATTACTAAAAAAGAGGGTCCTTTGAGATTTCCAAAAGATGGTACTTTTGAATTGCAAATTATTGACAAATTAAGGGAAGTGTTATGTGAAATAAAGACACCATCTAGAGCTGCACAGTTTGAAGCTTTAAGCATGTGGGAAAAGACAGCAAGAGACAAAGCAAGAGGATAAAAAGGTAAAAGATGAGATACAGGAGAAGGGAATTAATTATGACAAAAAGCTTCAAATAAATAGTGATTTAGGGGATGAAATATTGGATGCATTATTAACTGAGTGTCCACCACCTTATGTGGTCCCCACTACAAATACTGATAATATTGTACCAGTAAGCACTACAGTGGCTACTGCTTCTGTTGAACCAAGAAAAATGCAGATTGAGAGAACTGTGCAGACATTTCAGATTAACCCACTACCTGTGGATTCAGCACTGACCGTGATATCTCCATGTGTTACTGCTTCAATTGTGACTGATTCAGTACAAATACTTCAAACCGCAGATGCACAGACAGTGCCTAGACAAATTGTGACTGTCCTAATTAATATGGCCCCTACTCAAAAAGTTCAAAAAGCTGCAGAAGGAGTAATTATGTCAGGGTTTATTTCAGAAACTCAGAATTCACAGATTATTGAACAGAAACTACCCTAGACAGTCCAATCATTGAAAGATGGAGGAAAAATGGTCTTTACAACACCAACAGCCCAGGAAAAACGAATATAATTGGAGATGGGATTTTTCAAACCTGCTTTGAGGAAGCAGCAGTGATTAAAAAGATAGAGAGCATGGGGGGACAAATTAACCCAGACCCTGAAAAAGAGAGACAGCTTAATGTTTAAAATTTAAAATGTGAACATGAAGAAATTAACAGTCCCTGCTGTTTAAATCATGAAAATGTGAACCAGTATCAGGAAAAAATTTATTTCCCTGAGTAAGGAAACTACATGTGCAGTACCTACACATGATAGACTGATTGATTTGGCTCAAAAATATGAAATTGATGTTTCAGGAAGTTTTCCATTTCAGAAAAGTTTCAGTGTATATATGGATGATGAAGCAAATAAGACAATGAGTTCTTCAGGAATGCAATTGCACATTGCAGAAATAATGAAATATATTTTCAAATGCAATGGGTTTGAGAAATTAAGAGACAAGTGGGCAAGGAAACATGAGAAGAAAAAGAAACCACCAGACCTAGCAAGGAAACCGGATAAGAAAAATAAACCACCAGACTTTGTTGAGGAAAATAATAAACAGGATGAGGGAGAAGCTTTTGCTTACTCATTGAGAGAATTGGTGGGAGAAGTGCATGTTCATGTGCCACGGAACAAAGGTGAACTTGCAGCATTTCTGAACATATTCCCAAAGTTGAGAGACAAGCATATGCTGTGGTACCCACAAGTTGACGGATTTGTTGAAATTTTAAAAGAGTTGTGTATTAATTTGAAAATGTTCTTTGACACTGCCATGCAAACTGAATTGTGCTTTGAATCTAAAGTTGTTGTGCAAGGGCCAGATGAGGAGACAATGAAAAATGTTTGCATGCATGCACCACCATTTTCTGTTATGGAGAAAACGAAGCAGTGATTACTTTTCTGAAGGGCAGAGTACCAGCAAAAGATGTTAATTGGGTACAGATTAAAAGAACCACACAAGAGCTAAAAGAATTGGTTCATGAGTTTTGTGAAAGTGTGTGTCTAGAGTTTCAGCAACACAGTGGGAGAGAATGTCCTGATGCCAGTGGCATGAGATTCTTTGTGACTCAGTTGGTTATTGGATTAATGTTCTCTGATCGGATCAGTGTGCACATACAGCAAATATTGGTTGGTTTGCAAAGAAAGCTGATAGATGGCATTCTGAAGGATGAAGGGTACTATAGTGCTGGACAAGGAATGAAGCAGAAAGAGTTTGAGGAAAAACCTATGATGGTACAGAGGGAGTTTGCTCAGAAAAGTTTTCAGAATCAGTTGTTTTGCAGAGAATGAAAGTGAGTTACAAGGTGTTGTTTCACAAGCAGAAATAAAAGGTGCTCAAGGAAGATTTGGTGTTTCACAGAATAGAAGTAAAGGTGATTTGGTTTTTGCATATTCAGGAATGGATGTCGCAGTGTTGGAAAAAGTGTCCTTTTGCCATCTTTGTAACAGATTTGAGCATTGGAGGAAGAAATGTAAATTTAAACCTGATGCAGTAAATGGAAATGTGCAAACACAGAGAAATGCAGGTGCAAAATGTTCCAGCTCAGCAAATGTCAGTTCAGAAACAGGTACCAATGACAGGAGTTTTTCAAGCTCAGATGGTCCCAGAAAATATGGAGAATGCTCAAATTAATTTAAATCAGTTGTCCAGAGCAAATGTGAATTCTTTCCAGAAACAAAATCAGAACCCATTTCAACAGGTTGCTGTATTTGAAAATGAGAGCTTTAGCCCTAACAATTCTGAAATTACCAAGTCCATTGTGAAAACAGTGGAAGGTCCAGACTTAGTTGTAGGAGTTTTAAAGAGAGAAACTACAAACCCAGTTTTAGAGAAGGTTGCAGCAAAAATAGGCCCATTTGAGAAAAGTTACCAATTTGTTGTTGCTTGTGACACAGGCCTGACAGGAAAGCATTTGTTTTGCAAATGAATCAGCACAGATTACTGTACACCAGATGATGTTAAATATCAGATTCCTGATGAGGATGTACAGTTTAAAATGGCCCAACAAGAGACCGCTGTAGGATTGTTTTCAGAAATGACAGTTGAAAAATTACCTTCTGATTTGAAAGAAATAATAAACACAGAAATAAGGGAGTTCACAGAGAAAGATGACAGATTAATAAAACATGCAGAACAAGTCTTATTCAAACTATAACAAGATGACATGTATTCAAGAACACCATCAGTTGCAGAAATTTTACCCGTAATTGGAGATAAACTGAGTAAAGGATTTTTGATGGAATTGATTGGAAGTTTATGTAACTTTCTGATCACAGGAGATTAGCAGCATAACTGTTCCATGTTGTCCTATGGTAACGAATCCAGCCAACATATTTTCTCACATTTCATGTGCTGAAGAATGGCTTACTGTTGCTGATTTTTGTCAAGTTCATGTCATAGTGCCGTTGCATGAGAATAGTCAGGAGTACTGTCAAAAAGATGAATGCCTGAGACACATGATTGGAAAAGGAGTTAGAAAGGTGTCATCAGAGAGGGTGGAAGCAATTCACCAGATGAATCCACCTCAAATTAAGAAAGAAGTCGGGATGTTTTTGGGAATGGTTGACTGCTGTAGTCAGTGGTTACCAAACCTTTCCCTAGTGGCTAAGCCTTTACTAAGGCTGACACACAAAGATGTGTCTGATCCGCTTCCATTGGACAACAATTGCACAAAAGCATTCCTAGAGTTGAAAGAGGAAAAGTGTTGCACCCCGGCACTAGGGATGCAAGTTTATTTAAAAGAAAATATACCAATGTGCAGTGAGAGGGAGGGCTGCGCTCTCTCGGTGCCTGTTCAAAAACATGATTGTGTTTAAAAGTCTGTGACGTATTTCCCAATGACCCTTGACCCCATCGTCACAGAAATACCAGCTGCCTTAACTTAGTAGCTGTGGTAGATGTCAGTCATAAAAAGAGTGAGAATATAATCTTGGAATGTCCAATTACTGAAATGGTCCCTTCCTTTGTGGAGTTGTTTTGGGAAAATACTGTGACCAATAAATGTCTAAATTCAAATGTATTGAGCTTGCTACCAGCAAATGAATTTGTTTGTGATAAAACTGAACATGAATGTCTAGATGTCATGAATTTATGCATGAAGCCAAGGTTAGACTTTAATGATGAACCTCTGATTGAGCCCAACAATGTCCATTTTGTAGATGGCCCATGTTTGAGAGGTAACAATGGCACATTAGGAGCAGCACATGCTATGCTCCCTATACATTATGTTGCCAAAGCTTCATGGCTTTCAGTAGTTACCTCAGCCCAAAATTCAAAATTGATTGCCCTTACCTTAACATGCAGTATAACTGCTCAAATGGGAGTCACTATTGTCATGGGAGAGAGAAATGCTAATTCAATTGTACAATATTGTGTCCTGTTAGCCTATACATTCAATGGAATTTTTTTATCTAATGCTGATGTTAATGACTTACACTTGGAAAGAATTAAAAGGGGCTCAAGAAAATGTTTCAGAGGGAGAACAACAAGGTTATATCAGAACAGATTTTGAGAAAAATGACAATTACATCGTAGCAAATGTGTTATTGCAAAAACTGATGCCCAGGTATAGATTGCCAGTTTCTCTGAAATTAGATCATAATGAGGTCTCAAAGATGTGTGCAGAACCACAGATTGGACAAGGATTGGATTGTAGCTATCTGCCTGAAGTTACACAAAGACAGCACAGAGTCTCACTTTGTAAAAGACTGTGTCTCAGTATCACTGAAGTGGCTTGAATATGTACATGCAAATGCACTTGTCAAAACCACAGATGAGAAGACTAGCCATTGCTGTGAAGGATTGGCTGATGTGGAGCGTGCAGTTTCTCACCAGATTGCAGCTGCTACACAAGATCTGCATAGTGGACAGTGCCAAAACCTTGATCTGAGAAACGTTGTGAACAAAATGCACAATCTGAAGATTTGGCTAAAACCAAGATTGAAAAGCCTGTTCCAAATGATCCTGGCAATGACTGCTGTGAAGTGTGGTGGCCTTCCAAATTGGGTGCATAGCTCTCATACACGCATGGTCCTGTGTCCCCTTGATAAAACAGCTCCTCTTCAAGAAGAGATGCCAGCAGTGGTCAAAAGTCCACAGAAGAGGGTCAGTCAAGCTGTAAGGGAACACATAGAGCGTGAAGCAGCACTAGAGCAAACTAAAGTGGCACTGGTAAAGCAAAAAGTGGAAACTGGCACAGATGACATGTCAAAAGGGTGAATGAGTCAGGTGCAGCATCTGAAGAAGGAATTAGTGCTGTGGGCCTACGAGTGGAGGTAGAAAAAGCTGGCTGAAAGGGTATCCAAAACATCTACAGTGGCCCCTTGAAAATCATTTGCACCCATAGCTGAAACGTCTAAATCTGAACAAGGTGAAGATGAAAGTGAAATGCTTGGATTGAAAACGTGCAAAGAATTGATGGTGCTCTGCCAGTTTTTCAGCACCTGAGTGGTCAAATTGCATGGAAAAAGTACAAAATGCCACATTGGATGAACTGTATGAGCCACCTTGATGGCAAGCTGGTGACAAAAAGAGCCAAGAAATGGTGTAACAATAACTGGGAAATGTCAAGAGCTGAAAAGAAAACAAATTTTAAATGATGAAAGAAAAGGAAGAAGAAAGAGAACTGTTCTGTTGGATCTTTTTATTATTTTTAGTTACTTATTTTAGAGAAAACTAACTGTTCCAAGAAGCTACTTGCAGAACTCTGCACTAAACTTTTGAGCTTGGCTATATATGATCTGATTACAGACAAACTTGTGTTGCCTTAGAAATAGAGGTAAAATTGTTACATGCTCAGCTTTTGTAATAACAAGTGATAATGAACATACTCATTTTAGTAGGGATTTTTCTTTATATACCTGTGTGGTAATGAAATTACCATAGCTACATACACTAAAGATGAGTAGTAATATTTTAGTTAGAGAAAAACATATATTTGACTCAACTAATGATGAGTGCCTTTTAAAGAAATGTATAGCAAGAAGAACAAGGAAACCCTGGAAGTCAGCGGGGACCAAGGGCGGAGTTGTGCTTTACAGAACAAGGGTCCCACACATATTGGAATGCAGAATAACAATTTCACAATTTTATAATAAAAATTGGAATTAACAAATGTTTTAATATAAAGATAGGTATTTAATGCGAAGATCAATAAAACAAGGGAATGATAACACGCGAAAAAATAAAGGTGAGCAAACCGTGGCAAGGCAGAGGGAAATCAGCCGATTTCCTTACCCCAGGCAAGTGACTTTAAAAAGTGACTTTTCAGTTTGTGTAAATATAAATAGACAAAAGTCACAGTTGAGGTTACATCTCATACTCCACAGTAGAATATAAATAGCGGTATAGAGTTGAGAATGTATGTGTCGACGACGTTTCAATCCCGCAGAGAGTATCGGGATCTCATCAGGACTAATAGATAGAACAGGTGCCTGAGAAGTTGCCAATAGTGCGGCAAGTTATGAAAACCGCGATGCAAGGGGCCAATGTGAGATGCTGGCAGTGGGTATCGCCAGGACCATTCAGGAGACAGTTGGTATGCGGGAGTTCGTAGTGGATCGCGGGCATCCAACCTGAGTATAATGGATAAGATCGAGGTCTTGGAAGGGGTGGCAGCTCCCAGCCGGGAGGCTGCAATGTAGGTGGGCGTGCCGAACGGCAGGCCGCTGGTTGCGATAAGGTCACTGCATCCCCGTATTCGGGAATTAGAATCGAGCGCCGGCTCGATGGCTGATGCGGGAGGGACAGTGGACGCCCGTGGATCAGGGATAGAACGTGCAGTGGCGTCCTTGCCCACCTACATTGCATTACATAGTCCTGATGAGATCCCGATACTTCTGCGGGATTGAAACGTCGTCGACACATACATTCTCAACTCTATACCGCTATTTATATTCTACTGTGGAGTATGAGATGTAACCTCAACTGTGACTTTTGTCTATTTATATTTACACAAACTGAAAAGTCACTTTTTAAAGTCACTTGCCTGGGGTAAGGAAATCGGCTGATTTCCTCTGCCTTGCCACGGTTGCTCACCTTTATTTTTTTGCGTGTTATCATTCCCTTGTTTTATTGATCTTCGCATTAAATACCTATCTTTATATTAAAACATTTGTTAATTCCAATTTTTATTATAAAATTGTGAAATTGTTATTCTGCATTCCAATATGTTTTAAAGAAATGTAAAATGAAATGTGTGATAATTTACAAATCATTTGAGGTATCATGATTTGTTTATTATCAAAGGGTGAATTGATGGAGCTCAGATTTCACCTATAAGATTTATATATTACTATATGACAAAAAAGCTGCGTTAAGTTTCAGACATAAACTGCATTTTAAACATGGCACGCAGAGTTTTGGTGCACGTAAAAATATGAATGAGGCCTGCTCAGATGCTTAATGAATCATACAAAACCATGCTCAATTATTTAATTCATGGCTGTTTAATTGTGTTTAGTTTAGATTTGACCTCACTATAGAATGTGCATCTAATTTATAAAATGTGTTTTGAACTTTCAAAGTAGCATATGTTTGTGCTGAATTAACACGCATTTTACAGTGTAGACAGGCTGAATTTGCTTTGGAAGGTCTCACTGTGGCCTTCGGCCTTCAGATAAGAATGAAATGCTTTGCTCCCTGTTCCTCTCCATGAAAAGACCTTTCTTATTATTTACTCCTCCTGTTTTCTGTCTCTTCATGAAAAGACCTTCGGTTGTAGCATACTTTTATCTCCATGCAGTTGTTTAAACAAAGCTTACTTCACTTCATAACGTAGAGTGAAAACTGCAAAGCACACATTTTTCTTCTTGATTATTATAATATGTATTCTCTGTTTCCGCATCATTAATACTTTTTGTTGGAGAAAATGTAATTGTTTTCAGATTGTTAGGAGATGAAGTCATTTAGCACAAGACTCAAATGTGTTACAAGAACTTGCCTGATTGATGACGTGTCCAGTCAGCCCATGGGGTGTCTGTGATCTGAAGCTCCAAATGGACAAGCTACAAGGACCAAGTCACATGTGTTTCTTTGTTAGAAATACTGGTTGCTAGCTGAGAGGTGGGGGTTTTCTTTGCCTTATTTTTTAGCGGGACGCTTACACTCTGTAGTTCTGAAGAGAGAAAGGGGGTCCCATGGGCAGCTTCTGTGGTAGACTCAGAGAGGCAGAGATGAACAGCGCGAAGCCAGAGAGAATCAGCTGAGAGAACGAGGGCAGGTTTAGATGCTAAAACTTTAAGTTTTATACTTTGACTAACTGGCTTTGTAAAGATTTACTTGTCCTATGCATTTATTTGTCTTCATGGGGGAGTTTTGCCAATTATTAATTATTGATCTAGCTTTGAAAATCTCACTCTTACATTATATTTACTTAAAACTCTTTAAGAGTTCTGACTGACATTTTATGCCTCATTATCCATTAGAAATAGGGTTTCTTTCTGTTATGGAGTACTTTGTATGCAATCTATAGTATGTTTTGTATTCTATTTTTTCCTAGTTTTCAATTCTGTAACCTGATTGATATTTGACTAATGAATAAAGAGTCAGAGAACCTTGACTTTTGATTAGAAAATAAAACCCTTTAAAACTACTCCCAACTCTCATTATTTGCCTTAAATAATGATTTGCATTTGATTTTTCATGTTTATGCAAAGTCTCCTTATTGGTGATAACATGTTGGCAAATTTCCATCCCCTTTTAGCGGAAAACAAGAGGTAATGATGTTTTGCATTGAGAAATTACCGTGAAATTTCCGCTCCATCACTATTTTACAGTGCTCACCTTAACAGCAGGAGCACGGGTAGCGCAGTTATTGAAAGCGTAGTTATTCACATGTGGTGATGTTTAGAATGCTAGCAGGAAAGCATTTTCTCAGCAGGAGTGGAAGCAGCGATGTTTTAAATGCCCTAAAGATATGTTACCTCATTAGGACACACCGCGTATCCTTAGCAGTAGACAATAAATCTCACAGCCGGAGTGAGACACACCACGCAGGGTCCGTCTGCACGCAGGTCAAATGAAAACACCAGCTCTCAACGAAAGATTATCCAATAGAAAACAAAGCTTTCTAAAGGACAATGCATGTAACCAATAAAAAGCCAATGGGAGGGATGAAAGGCCATACAGTGATTTGAAGTGTTCAGATTGCCAACAAAAAGGAACAAATTATTGAAATCCGATGGGAGGAACACACAAGTGGGTGCCTGCTTGTGCCCCGGGAACACTGGTACTGCGTGCTTCCTCCAGAGCCCTAAGAAGGAATAAAAGGCAGTTGGAAGATTTCCACTGTGATAATGACAGCGCACTGAGCCCATGACAATCGGGCAGTGCTGTAACTTTCAAGCAAGGGTCCTTGCTTCAGATGCTTAAAAGAAGTTGCTTTAAAGAGAATGAACACAGTACTTTGCTGATGGGAAACTGATAAGAGAAGCAGGCAAGGAAGAACAGGAAATAGAAAGCCTACAGCCAGTAGAAACGAGGAAAAGTAAAGTGACAAGGACCAATAAGAAGTGAAGGTGGGATTCAAGTCACTATAAATATATATTTAATTCAATAGATTTCACAAGTACAGCACAAGTGCTGTGCAGGCGAAACCTAAAAATTACAGCATAATGAGCTAATAGTACTATCACAAAATGTGCTGCATCATGCCACATGTTTTGCCTTTTCCTACCACATAATTTAATCAACCCTGGCCCCATAATTGGGCCCCCTGCTGCCGCATAATTTCAGTGGCCCTGCTTATAATGAATGGCAGGGGGTACTTCATCCCATATATAATATAGCATATTGACTGTTTTTAAATGCTGCAATTTGAGTCTAACTGACCTCAGCGACAAAGTAGCCCTCGTAAATGCTTGTTCAATGTCATATGGATGTACAATAATCCCCATTTTGAAGGACTATAAGCGCTGGACTTTCTAAATCATCCGCTCTAATATTCTCAAATAGTGATTTTGCTCTTTACAGAGTAAACAAATTCTAACATCATGCTTTTCTGAGCTAATGTTAGCATTCTTGCTGCGTTGGATATTGTTCACAACCGTAATATATTTAAAAAAGCTATAGAGTGGTAGGATGAACCTCTGTTAGAGTTCTGAAAATTCTCAAAACGTTAATGTTATTAAAAATGTTATTAAAAATACGGCCTACTCTCATTCTACCACTTTTTGCCCAAATCTGAAATATGGCATCATGCACAATTGAAAGGAATGAGCACTATCTATAAAGTATTGTATAGGAATTGATTACCCAGATTTTATACATTTTACACCACTTCATCCAGATTTTTCAGGCATCTAAAATGACCTTCAATTTAACTATTTTTAAATAGTTAGAATGAAAATGTCAAGAAAAATACCCTAGCATCTGCAATCAAACAGATGTATAGCATTTCTGTATTAATTTTATCTACTAGCAAGGACCGTATACGCTGTCCCATCGCTGCCCAGTAACAAAATTGGGCACAGCCGCCCAAACACCCTTTTGCTGAGGTAGTTGGATACATTGGATAGCTCTTCTCACCATTTGATTTCCCCAGATAAAACTGCTGATCGCCAAATCCAATCTTTTAAAATAGAAGTTTGGAAAATATTATAGAATTGCTCTGACTAGGTACCAACACTTTAGGAGGATGGTCATTTTAACAATATTACATCGACCAACAAGGCTTATAGGTAGCCTATACTGCATAAACCATGCTCGTGCCCACCAGTGACCTGTCGTTAGTGGTAGCAGAGTGTAACGGTCTCCTGGTTGGCTTTGGCCCTCCTGCTCCAACGCTCTACATCGTTAGATTCATCATTTGCTGCTATAATGCGGAGGTTAACAGTTTGGTTTCAACCGCGGTCATGTGACCGTGAGCATAAGTAAACAGGTGGTTCTGCGCAGAGGCAATCCCTGCACCAGATCGCAAACTGAGTATGTTCCTCCTATTTATTGTTGCGTCTCATGTGGCCTATGCTGTCTGCACCACGCCCCGATGAACAGTGGGGCCGGAACAAGATGACTGGGGACCAGGACGGAACCCGCCGCCTTTTCCACAGCACTTAGCCACATCTGGCTTGCTGCGCTGACCAGCATCCCCGGTGGCGAGAGACAGCTCACAACTCTCCAGCTCACCTCTGCCCACAGGCCACATCCAATCCCCTTAAATCACACGGACAGTATCCCCCCAGCTTGCGAACCACCGCCTGCACTGCCTCATGCCCGCTTGCCTTAAGTCCTCGGCGAGCACACATTTTGGATACATTTGGAGTGACCAAGGCTCACTCCACTACCCTACCAGAGCCCAAAAGTAACTGAAGGCCATCAGTCAGCCAGCTGCCACACAGCAGAACAGCTCCAACTAGTCCAGTTCACATTTGGGATCCATATCAGGGCCTTCGACTCCCTCATGGATGAGTTCGAACAACTTTTCCAATGCATTTGATGCCTTAAAGACCGGTTAGTCCACCGCCACATCGAACAGTTGGTGCAACCAATGGCACTGTGGCATCAGCGAGTGGCCTAACACCTTCGACCTAAAGTGAAGCCCAAGCTGCTGAAGTTGGAAGAAGTCTACATCACAGAAAAAGTGGAAGGGCCAACGCCATGGGTGTCACCCATTGTTGTCGCCCACAAGCCAAAACAGCCCGGGAACATATGCATATGCCCAACATGAGGATCCCGAACACCACCTTAAACAGTGAGCTATACATAACACCTACCGTGGACGACATCATGGCGGAGTTGTCAGGCTCCCGGTGGTTCTCAAATGGATCTACGATCAGAGTACCACCAGATCCTCATAACGCCTCAATCTCGGCATGTGACCATTTTCTCCACTTGCCTTCAACTGCAACGTTATAAACTTCAGCATCTCCAGTGCAGCGGAGGTGTTCGAGGGTGGTTTATTAGTAGGTGCAGGTGGATACCTACAAGTAGTAATAACGTCACAATCACAAAAAGGTCAAGTCAAGTTCTCAATAAATGAATCCTAGCTCAACCTTGGTAGCTTGGCTGCGAGCAGACAAGCTTAACTTAGAAGACAGGTGTGCAAAGCATTTAAAAACACCAATACGGGGGCGTGGTCAAGATGGCAACTGAGTAGGATGTGGAACTCAGTCCCTCTGTCCTTGGTGCTGCCTGGCTTCCCGGCCAGCCTGTCTCGGTGAGGCGGGGATATAGTGCAGAGTGCAGGAGTTGCCTGTGGGATCGCGGAGATCTTCTCCGGTCCAAGATTGGGTCCCGGGAGGTGTTTAATCCCAGACGTTAGAGGAGAGGTGGAGGCCTGCGGCGTGTACCCAGGGGTTCAGAACAGGGTGCATGCGGCCTACACCGCCGGCGGGGGATGGCCTGCTCATCGTAAGCCACCGAAGCAGTTGAGAGTGCCATTGGGCTCGCCCCTGCATTCAGTGAATCTCTACGACTATCGGGCGACCTACTGACTCGGTGGCCTGAGCTGTGGGAGTCGTTACGGGTGGTTGGTCCACAAAAGATCATGTCAGCGGAGGGGCGCGGGCGAGCCCAAGAGCTGCTAGAGGCCTACATCCAGGACTTCCAATGCGTGAAACGCGGAGGCTGCGATACAGTGGCGCTACGGAGCCCTACGGAGGGAGAGTGAAGACCGGGAGCTCCAGGTGACGAGGGCACGATTTTCCAGGTGCGGACAGAGGCGCGAGGGGTGGATCTAGCTGACGATCCTAGCCGGACACCAGAATCGTCAGCTAGATCACCAGCTGGGGACATCCAGTTGCGCTTGACCCGGACAAAGTCAGAGTTTTAGGCCGACAGCGATGCAGTGCGGTCGGATACAGTGAGCAGTAGGGCCCAGTCAAGTTTTTACCTTCTGACTTAGTCACTTTTGTGGAGCTTTTTTTTGTCAACGTTGAGTCTGCTTGCCAGTCAACAACAGGGGCTTGCTTCAGCTCAAGGCCTCGATGCAATCCTGGCAGCCTTTGAGCTCTGGCGCCTACAGCGGCACAAACCGGAATTATAGGCCGGGTCAACATCGGCGGCTTGACTCTCACCGACGTGTCAATCAACCTATGAAGCTTTTACCAAAAATCTCCAAATCGTCTCAAACTTCTGGATCTTCTTTCTGAGGGTCATTTTGGGTTCTTGAAGTGTCCACAACACCAATCTAAGGCTCCAGAAGCTCTGAGTTTGGGAAGTTGGGACTACAAGACCCACAATGCACCTGGTCAAATCTTTAAAAGTCCACTGGACGCAGTTCAGCTGGGCTCTTCTTGGTGAAGATGATGCAGGTGGAGCTCTTTTAACCTGTTGCTTTAAGGGATTCCACTCCTCAAACTTTTAGAGTCAGGAAAAGTCCTTCTTTTCCTGCAGTCCAAAGTGTACAGCAGGTGTAGCCCTCTTGGTGCAGGCCAGGGGCTCAGCAGGGCAGTCCTTCTTGTTTCTTCCAGGCAGGGATCTGAGTTGCTAGGAAGCCCTCCCATATTTATCCAGGCTTCTGGGATGGCAAGCAGGGTGGTACCCCTGACCAATGGGGTGCAGGGTCCCACCCTCAATGAGGACCACTTACCCTGAAGTGTGGCAAATTATTGTCCCAGAAAGCACTGTTCCTTAAAATAGAAACTAGAGAAAATCTCTCCTGGAACTTAAGGTCTGGCTAACCCAATCTACAGGTGTGGCTAGCTTTCCCTAACACTCCCCTTCCAGCCCCTCTGCTAATTCAAATACAGGAGCTACCATCTGGCTGGTGATGCAGGGAGTCGGGGTGGGCCTGGGTCCTGTCCTAAGTGTCTTGCCCTTTTTGAAGACCAGTTTGGCTACCCAGCCCCTTCCTGCCTTTTGCTCTGCAGCTTGCAGATCTCCTCCCACCAAATGCCTGTTTCAGGCCACTTCACACCTCATCAGAGCAGTTTGGTCAGCCCGTCAAAGGCTGGCCAATCAGGAGAGGCTGCTCTAGAGCTGCTGGATCCAGGCACATCCTTTTCTGTCAGGTTTATAATAAATTTAACCTTGGCAAATTGTTGGATTTATTCTAACTATTATTTAGACACTTAGAATTATTATTTTAGCTCACTGCTGTCAATAGTTAGACTTTATTAAAATGTAATAAAGCCTTCCAATGTTAGCCTATGGAGCTAATGCACTACAATATGGAAAAATGTAATTGGGGTTTTTTCCTCACCAGGGTGTATAAAACATATTTTATAGCGTCCCTGCTTATTTAAACATAGCACCCTACCCTTGGGGTACCTTGGGTGGGCCTTAGGGGTGACTTATATGTAAAAATAAGGTAGTTTAAGACTGTGGAAGTACCTTTAATTCCAAAGTCGAATTTGGACATAGTTTTATTATAAAAGCAGCTTGCAGAGCAGGGCTGGCTTTGAAAATGACAGCAGGCAACTCAGCAGTGCACACGAAAGTGTATTAAATCTGCTGGGCCTCTAAATCTACATGCTCTACCATATACTAGAAGCTTATAGGTAGCTTGTCATACCAATTATAATTACATCTAATTACTATATACCTTTAAGGAGACGCGGGCCCTGGTTAACAGGGCCCAGGGCACAATCAGAGTCCGTAACCACCAGTTTCAGTCACAAAGAGGGGTAATCAGTGCAAAAATTATTTTCTCATAGGAGGTGTTTCAGGACATTATCAGAGGAGTGCTGGCAGGCCTCATTGGCGTTCTGAACGTCAGTGATGACATCCTGATCCACACCCCCTTCCCTAGAAGAAAATCTCCACAGACTGAGGGCAGTGTTCCAACAGCTCAAAAATGCGGTCTCACGCTGCAGAAGGAGGAGAATTACTGAAAGAAGAAATGTTTTTGGGATACCATTTATCCGCAAAGGCAATCACCCTTGACCCTGCTGAGGTTCATGACATCCAGAACACGCCTGCACCTTCCACTGTCACCGGAATGAGAAGTTCCTTAGGTATGGTCACATACTGCTGCCGTTTGATGCAGAACCTGATCCAACTCACAGGGCCACTACCTGACCTCACAAATGTATCAACCCTTTGGCAGTGAGGTCCCGAACACAGAAAAGTCTTACCAAGACACAAAACAGGCTTTGTCCGCCAACACCACACTTATCTATTTCGACCCCAGCAAGGAAACTGAGCTGTCAGTGGATGCCCGCTCCACCGGTCTGGGAGCCATCCTTTCCCAAAAACAGCAGTGCGGAGAGTGGTTCCACCATTGCCTATGCCAGCCAACTCAGACCCCTACCAGAACAGCGATATTCTCATATTGAGAAAGAGGCGATTGCGAATCACTGGGACTGTAGGTATTTCCACATCTACCTGTATGGACACCCGTTTGTCATCAGTATTGGCCACAAACTGTCAATACCACTTTTTAAATGTTTGGACTGAAAAGTGGATACTTCAGTCACAGGAGTATAAATTTTCTGTGGAGTACCGGCCTGGAGCTCTCAACCCAGTAGATTACCTCTCCAGACACGCCCAGGCCACCACCCCTCAAGAAGAACAAGATGGCCTGAGTGCAGAGGAGTATATGAGGATCTTCGTGGAAACGTCACGCCCTCTTCCCCTCTCATTGGCCGACATCATTGAAGTCACCCAAGCTGACAATGAGCTTCAGCAAGTCATGGCATCCACAACATCAGGAAGATGGGACTCTGTCATGTCAACCCTGCCCTAAAAACAGCGGAAGCCCAAAGCACACTGTGCTCACTAAGTCACGTGAGAGAGGAGTTCACCATCTCTACAGACGGATGCCTGCTCAGAGGACCCAGCTTCTGGTGCCAGGCATTCTTGCCCAACGGATGGCAGACCTCGCACACAGATCACACCAAGGAGTCGGTAAGACAAAAAAAACGACTGAGGAGCAAAGTGTGGTTCCCTAACCTTGACGAGAAGGTTGAACAAACTGTCCAACAGTGTGGCCTCTGGCAGGCCACAGGAGGAGGTGACCCACCACCCCCATAATTACTGAACAACCTCCTGATGCCCCCTGTCTTCATGCCAGTGCAGATTTTGGGAGTCTGTCTGATGGCAATCACCTCTTAGTGGTCATTGATGACTATTTTAATATCCAGAGGTCAAGATCCTGAAGACCACCTCTGCCAAGGAAACGGTCCCTAAACTTGACAAGGTAATGGCTACTCACTGCTTTATCCTGGAACTCTGCACGAATAATGGCCCACCGTTCAACGGCCAAGACCCGGCAAACCACCTGGTATCCGAGGAACCAAGCATCTCCGGTCACCGCCTATTGACCTCAAGCCAACGGCGAGGTAGAATGTTTCATGAGGACCATCACGAAGACCACCCGCATTGCACAGACCAAGCAGCAATGTGTCGAGAGTGCTATCTACATGTTTCTAAAAGACTACCGACTGACTCCGCTCTCCACCACTGGAGTGGCACCAAGTACCCTCTGTTTTGGGCAAAGGTCACGGATGTCATCTCGCACCACTCCATGTGGGAACAAGCCTCCATGCCATCCAACCACGATCAAGCTCACAGAAGACCAGAACTGCCAAGCGCCTCGATGCAGGTGAGCAAAAGCCCCGAAGCTCTCCATAGGAGACTGGGTGCTCATCAAGGTCTGGCACCCCGGAAGCAAATTCAGGTTCCTGTTCAAGTTAAAGCCGTGGAAAATCTCAAGAATCTGTGGGACCTTGGTAACAGCCTCCAGGGGTCAGAAGACAGTAACACGAAACATATCACACTTCCAGCTGTTCAAGGGGAACCCCGAGATCCACTGGAGCATCCAGCGGAGCCTCCAAACCTACGCCTGCAAGGATCATTGGATAAACAACATATGACTGATTCACCACCCTCCCCTCTGGAGAGTTTGCTCTCTCCACAGCCTTCAGAGACAGAACCTGTGCCTGTTGGACTATCCGCCATGGACAAGGAGGCAGAAACTGAAGGACCCGGTGCTGAACGAAGTGAATAGGACCGATGCCTTCCAAGGTACAAACTCTGGTGGAATCCAACGCCATCCCAACAGTTCCAAGACTATGTAATGTACTAGTCGAATGGGTGCAGCCAGCAGCTGTGATCCAAGAGATCAACCACCAGTATCCTTTTGCCAACAACATGTTTGTCTGTCTGATACGGTGAGGATTTTTTTTTCTACAAAGTTTGAGGTTTGCAAGAGATTCTGGGTAACAGAACCTTGTGAGAGCCACACAAGTCACCCCATCCTGGATTCCCCTGGATGTCTAGTTCTCAAATTTTTTTCCAGGTTGCTAGGTTTCTATAGGTGACGGCTGAGCTAGGGTCCAAAATCCACAGCTAGGCACATTGTGAAAAAAGAGCCAGTTTTCACTGGATAAATGTGATGTGTCCATGTTGCGTTTTGGGCCGCTTCCTGTCATGGGCACTAGGCCTACCCACACCAGTGAGGTACCATTTTTGTCAGGAGACTTGGGGAATGCTGGGTGGGTGGAAGTTTGTGGCTTCCCACAGATTCCAGAACTTTCCATCACAGAAATGTGAGGAAAATGTTTTTATTTTTTTATTTTTTTTATTTTGAGCTTTGTAAGGGATTCTGGGTAACAGAACCTGGGGAGAGCCACACAAGTCACCTCATCCTGGATTCTCCTGGGTGTCTAGTTTTCAAAAAATTTACAGGTTTGCTAGGTTTCTCCTGGTGGCGACTGAGCCTGGGCTCAAATTCCACAGCTAGGCACATTGCAAAAAAGGGTCCGTTTTCATTTGAAAAATGTGATGTGTCCATGATGCGTTTTGATCCATTTCCTGTTGCAGGCACTAGGCCTACCCACACAAGTGAGGCACCGTTTTTATCGAGAGACTTAGGGAAACAAAGAATAGTAGAACCTGTGTTATTATCAGTTGTCTTTCTATGATTGCTGCCTTTCAAATGTAAGACAGTGTGTAAAAAATAAAGACATTTTGAAAATGACCCCTAATTCACATGCTATTATGGCTACCCACAAAGTCAGTGATGTGCAAATAACCACTGCTTCTAAACAGCATATCTTGCTCCCATTTCAGAAATACCTAGGTTTCCTTGATACCTATTTTGCACTCTTTATATATTACCAAATTAATTGCTGTAGACCAGGTATACAATGAAAAACCATTGGAAGGTGTAGCTCAGTTATTGGCTCTGGGTACTTCGGGATCTTGGTGAACCTACAAGCCAGATATATCCCGCAACCAGAAGGGTCCAGCGGACGTAACGGTAAATTGCTTTAAAAAATTTAGCATAGTTAGAAGTTACAGGTGAAAATGTAGGCACAAATGGCTATTTTTTTCAACTCAATTTCAATATTTTTTACTTTCAACTGTTATTTTCTATAGGAAAACATTGAAGCTCTACACAAATAACCACTAGCTGAATTCAGAATTTTGTATTATTTCAGAGATGTATAGCTCTCCGGGATCCATTATTGGTTTCACACCCATTTCTAACACTAACTGTAAGGAGGTTGAAAGCACAAAAAATAGGAAAAATAGGCTATGTCTCAGTAAAATGTCGAAATGGTGTAGAAAATTTTGGTTTTCTGACAAGTCTGTCTGTTCCTAAAAGCTAGGAAGATGGAGATTTTAGCACCACAAACCCTTTGTTGATACCAATTGCAGGGAAATCAACAGACGCTGTCTTCTGCAGCACTTTTTCCCATTTTCTCCTAAAAACCCATAATTTAACTGTATTTTGCCTAATTTCTCGGTCCCCTCCAGGGGATGAACGAATGAAATGACTTTTATATAGCGCATGGCTACCCGGGAGCATCCCAGCACTGAGACCGCAGCTAAAAGGACAGACACCCGAGAGGAAAAGCCAGGTTTTTAGCTGTTTTCGGAAGGTAAGATGGTTGGATTCCCTACGAAGATACAGCGGAAGGGTATTCCAGAGTCTGGTGGCGTTGTATGAAAAAGCCGGCCGCCACTTCTGGCCTTCTTGATCCTAGGGACCACTGCTAGGTGGAGCTCATCTGAGCGGAGTTTTCTGTTCGCCCTATAGGGGCGAATCATGGCTTTATTGATAGGAGGACCACTCCCTACCAAAGACTTATGGGCAACGCAAAGGGCCTTAAAGTTAATTCTCTCTTGCACCGGGAGCCAGTGGAGGGAGCATAACGCCGGCCTTGCTGAACAGCGATTGGGGGTCCCCGTAAGCAGTCTTGCTGCACAATTTTGTACAACCTGCAGTTTCGCGACCACTGAATTCGGGGCCCCTAGGTAAAGGGCATTGCCGTAATCTATCCTTGACAGAATTAATGCCTGGATCAACAGTTTTTTTGCTTGAAAAGGTAGGAGGGGGAGGACTTTGCAGGTCATTCTAAGCAGGCCGTAACATGAGGCAGCAGTCTTCCTAGCCTGTGCTTTAAAAGTGAGGTCTTGGTCTAGCCAAATTCCCAGACTTTTTATCTCTGTTTTTGGGGCCGGCACCGGGCCCATACTAGCTGGCCACATAGTGCTTGCTTTAAAGCTTAGAGGGTTGCCAAGAATCATAAGCTCGGTTTTTTTGCCATTAAGTTTTAGGTGAGACAAACTCATCCACTTGGCATCTTCCTCGAGGCAGGAATGGAGGTCATTGGACAACTGGTCAGGATGGTTCAACCAGCGTTTCATCGGCATATGTTACTATGTGAATCCCGAAGAGGGATACAATGTCCGCCAACGGGGCCATATAGACATTAAAAGAGTGGGACTCAAGGATGAACCCTGAGGAACTCCACACTGTAAAGGGATAAGATTTGAGATGGTATCGCCTTCAAAAACCTGGAAGAATCTTTCTTCTAGGAAAGATTGTAACCATAGTAGGGCTGTGCCAGTCACTTCTGCACTCCTGAGGCGGTGAACCAAGATTCGGTGGTTCACCGTGTCGAAGGCCGCGCTCAAGTCAAGGAGGATTATGGCTGATGACCCTCCTGAATCAAGAATCTTTCTAGATTCTTCCACCACTGCTAGTAAGGCGGTTTCAGTACCTTGGCATGGGCGAAAGCCTGTTTGGGACGGGTGGAGCAGATCATTGGATTCTAGGAACGCGGAGAGCGTATGGTTAACATATTTCTCCGCCATCTTGCCTTACCTTTAGAATCCTCAGGATGTTGGAAAAAAGGATGCAAATTTGACATGGATATCTTATGTGGACAAAAGGTATGGGGGCCCAAGTGCAAACTACCCCAAATAGCCAAAAAGGTTGTGGCACGGGGGAGGGAGGCCTGGCAAGCAAAGGGGTTAACTCACTAGACAGAAACACAGTAGAGGGGTCTGCTGTTCCTGTTGCCATGCTAATTGTTATTCCAAGGAATCTCCATGATGAATTTAAAATCTTAATACAATGCAAGGCCTAAAATATCTCCTAAATTTCGGAATGTTGCTAGAAAAGTAGCATGGGTGCTCATGCCCTGGTGGGTGATGGGCCATCAGCCTGCACATATCCAGCCAGATCTTCTTTGCCCTGTTCCTGAAGGTCTTCGTAGCCATGTGTATGGTTATAGGGTGTGTTGAACTGAGCTTCTTGTTGCATGGTCATGTGATTAGGGGTGTGTGTTCTTTCCCCTGTAAAATCATCCGTCTGTGAAGGCGACCACCGTACAGTTGATATTGATGGGAGAATATTGGCTAAACCTGTTTAACGATTGTGTTGATCACGTTATTTCATATATAAATCTGATGTCTCAATGAAGGTACACTTTAGGAAAGCATGTAAATAAAGTGATTTCCACACCATAAAAACTTGACAATTTCTGGACTATTTTCCTACTGTAGAGACACAGAGAAAATCGATTGGGAATAATAAATTATTCAAGGGCTCTGCATATGCTCAAAACTCAGGCTCAGGTTGTGGTATTATTAATTTTTCTAAGGCCCTCTCTGCCAGAAATACAAGCTTTAAATAAGGTGAGTAAGCATAAAGGGGCATACTATTCCGGTAACAGGATCGCTACCATTTTTAAATGCCTCACGTTCTTTTGATGACTCAGTAGTCAGAATTTTCTTTTAGGAACCAATACATTTTGCACTGGATGAGTCACTGACAACCAATCAATTACTATTGAAGTATGCCTCTGTAATGGAATGTAGGGCCTCACCATTGCAAATAGGAGAAAACACCCCACAGCCACATACAACTGGCGCTCCTTTTTAGGTTGGGCTTTAGCAGCAGCGCGCATGCGCTGCCTGCTCTGCGAGGCATGCAGTAGTAGAGTATGGGAGACAAGCTGCCCTCACTCTCCGCCCATATTTTTCATTGGCTTCTGGGTTTGTCCTTCGTAAATTCTGTCTTCTGATTGATTATGAGGCTTGTTAGTCCCGCCTTATTATGCCATGTCGTCATTTGTATCCTCCCATGGCTATTGGCCCCTTTACTTCCAGTGTTACACTGTACGGACGTGTTATTTAGAGCACTATTCTTTTCTGTGCCTTCTTCCCCTTCCCCTGCACTCCTGTTGTCTGTGCCTTCTCGCACCTCCGCTGTCCATGCCTTCTCGCCCCCTGCCCCCGCCCGCACTCCCGTTTGCAATGCAATAGGTCTCGCGTAAATGCGAGTCCTATTGCATTGCAAATGCTTGTTCAGAGTTTATTTATACCCCCGTAATGTCCGCCTCCCAGCGGGTTAAATTATTTGTGTACACAGGGCACTGTGTATGCGGATTCCCTGCGCCCCCAAATACAAATACCTTTTCCGAGCGCCGTTGAGCCGTGAGTGGTCACCAACACGCAGGTTTCGCAGTTGCGTTTCTGGTCTAGAAGTTATTTTATGTTGCGGCCCGGCATGTGCATAGCGTCTTTAAGTAATCGTATACCGCCATAGCGCTTTCCAGCGCTTGATCTACCTATAATTCTAGTTGTGTGTATCAGTGTGCGCTCGAGCTGTGCGCCCTACAGCCCATGCTGAGTGTGGATCTGTTTCCTGTATTGTTTGATTATGTTATTGTTTGCGCCGGGCGTTCTTCATTGTATCTGTCACTGTTTCCGCGGGTGGTATATGGTGTTCCAGATTCTTGTACGGCACTTACTGACAAGCAATAATTGTGTGTGTTTGTTTGTTGGTTTTATGGGCAACTTTTTCTTTCATTCTCCCTATGGTAGCGTAATTATGCATAGGCTGTGGTGTCGAGTTAGTTAAGTTCTTGTGCCAAATTTGTCTCCACCTCCCCCTACCCCGTCCCCAACCCCCACACACGTCAGCAGCCCCAGCGGCGATGTCAGTATTTATTATGGTGTTTGCTGGTTTTCTCGAATATAGCATGTTACATCGCATGCTAATACAACGCGTACTATTACAACGCGGTCATTACAACAACCGCGTTGTTAGTACGCAATACCTTTACATCGCAAGTCATTATAACGACTTGCTGTAGGGGGCGCGCAGGACTTAGGAATAGTATTATTTACTATTCCTACTCCAGTTTGCACAACAGCAGGGAAGGTGTTGGATGTTATATCCAATACCTTTGCGCCTTCTACAGCAAGTCATTGTAATGACTTGCGATGTAAAGTATTATGTACTAACAACGCGGTCATTGTAACGACCGTGTTGTAATAGTACGCGTTGTTTTAACAGCGTTGTAAACGCTGTTTCCCGTTTTCTCGCCTGTAACGCCCCCGGTAGCTGCGATGAAGTTCTCAGCAAGCGCTGGGTAGTTGTTGCTGGTTGTCTGTGCGTTGAATGCCTGCTCTGCCCGAGATGATATTGCCTGTGAGTGTTGCGGGGGCATGTGAGGCTCTGTCTGTGATGTTACAGTCTGTGGGTGTTGGGGTGATGATAGTGATTTTCTGTGCCGATATCACCCAATGTGGCAGTGTCGATGGGGATCTGTGTGTGCTGGGGTGATTTAGTAAGTCTTTGTCACTTACACTACTCTTGGCGTCACTATATTTTTCTGGGAATTAAGGTGGCTTTTTTTGTTTAGTTGGCTTTGCAAACTCTGATAAGACGCTCTTTGTGTTTTATGGTTGTGTATGTTTTTTTCTGTTACAGTAACTCCCACTCTGCCTATACAGGTGCCACTTTCCCGGACAGACCCGGGATGCTGCCCAAGTTAGAGGCGGACTCGCTGGGACTCGCCCCAGGGGAGCAGCCTGGGGGACACCTGCCCGATAGCAACATGCAAGGTGAGTTTTTACCCACTATCACCAAACTCCAACACATTTCACTCAATTCTACTTTGCCACACAACTCCATCCCACAGACCAACTCTTAGCAAACATACACACATTTACTTATACCCCTCAAGTACACAGAATTCCATCACTCCTCCCTGGTTCACCCTATACCCTCAGGTCAACAACACCACCCATGATCGCCCAACTCCACCCCACAACTTCACACCACAGAAGCTCAAACTACAACAATTAAAGTCAAACTAACTCCATTACTCACCTCTACCCTGCAGCCCAACTCCAGTTCATGACCCAGCTTCATCCCACCACCAAACTCCACCCCATCAATCAACTTCACCAAACTCCACACCACCGAATTCCAACCTACTACAACCACCAACCCCTACCCTACAATCCAACTCCACCCTACCACCAAACTCCATCCCATCGTTCAACTTCACCAAACTCTACACCACTGAAGTCCAACCTACTACAACCACCTATCCCTACCCTACCATCCAACTCCACCCTACCATCCAACTCCACCATACCACCAAACTCGAGCACATTTCACTCAATTGTACCCTGCCACACAACTCCATCCCACAGACCAACTCTTAGCAAACATACACACATTTTCTTATACCTCTCAAGTACACAGAATTCCATCACGCCTCCCTGGTTCACCCTACCCTCAGGTCAACAACACCACCCATGATCACCCAACTCCACCCCACAACTTCACACCACAGAAGCTCAAACTACATCAATTAAAGTCAAACTAACTCCATCACTCACCTCTACCCTGCAGTCCAATTCCACCCTACCACCAAACTCCATCCTAACACCAAACTCCACCCCATCATTCAGCTTCACCAAACTCCACACCACTGAAGTCCAACCTACTACAACCACCAGCACCTACCCTACCATCCAACGCCACCCTACCACCAAACTCCATCCTAACACCCAACTCCAGCACACCATCCAGCTTCACCCCACCACCTATCTTTACCGCACCACTAAAGGCCACCCCGACCAAACTCCACCCAACATAACCTAATTTCACCTACCTCCGCCCCACCACCCAACTCAGACACATTTATCCCCATTACTCAGCTGCTCCAAAGTCCATTGATCTTAAGTCACCTCCACCCAGCTTCATGACACCACCAAACTCGTGCAGCTCCCCACTTCACCAGCAACCCCAGATAGCCTCCAAGATCAGGATATGGAGGTCGAGTTGAAGTCACTCCTGAACAGCAGCCGGCCCCCAAGACTCATGTTTTTAAAATAAAATAATTTAAAGTCTGATCGCCAGCTCTGAGAATGTCCTCGGCAAATGTGAAATTGTGGTCACCATCCAAGAAACAAAAACATGTGGATCTTTCAAAATATAATACCCCCTCCACACACACACATAGCTGCCCGGGCATGTGGCTGGTGTTTATGTGCTTGGTGAGGGTAAATATTGAAAGGCGTTTGGCTATTGCGAATCTCTACATCAAAATACGCTTTTCTTAGTAGACAGCCGGTGTATTTTTTTTTTTCCATTTGTTTTGTTCTGTATAAAATTGTAAACTACTCTAACATGCGAAAACATATCAAGCAGGGTTCTTGAGTCCTGTCTTTGCTATTATTTTTTTGTGTATAAAAGACCCAAGCATGTATAACTAGGCCCTCGTCACTTTGCAGAACCCACCTGCCCTCCTACCCCCGATGCTCTCCCCCAGGTGAATGGGCTGTGTTGTGGTCTTTTGGAAAGGTCAGTCCGCATCGGCTTTTTAATAGCATCTTCCTCTCGGTTGAAACTCCTATCTCTGTCTGTCTATCTGTACATCTATCTGATATACATTTATAAATTCAACTGTAGGACCTAGAAGTTTGTAGTTGCAAACACTTTACTTTGCTCTGCTGTGTATGTGTAAGTTTTAAAAGCTTGATCAATGTGTAAATCATACATAAGTTAAAATAACCTGCGTGCCACCCAATTGTACAGCAAATGTACGTTTGCATTTTTATATTGAAAAAGGAGATTATTTTGGGTGAAATGCTTTATTTTTCCATGGTGTGACATTAAATTGTTTTGGTAAAAAATGTATTGCCAGCACTGTGGGAAAGGAGTGAGGGATGTGATGCGACATATACTTCCTGCAGGTCCATCAGGGCCTTGGTAGAGTTGCAAAGTTTGGGGGAACGTGTCTGCTCGATGTTTGAAGACGTTGACTTGTTTGCAGACATGTTGTGTTCCGCGTGGTCTGTACAGGTGTGATCTGCTCTCCGGGCGACAAGCGACGACGCCCCAAGACCTGCGACCCATGCGACGTCCTTCCACCTCTGTCCTTGGGGGAGGTTTAAAAGTAGATTGGTTGTATTGCCTACAGGGGGATCTTCGCCCCTCCACCGTGCATTCGCAGACTTCTGTGGGGTGGTAGGTGAACCGCGCTGACTTTCTCAATAGCCTCCCGGTCTGTGTCTGATTTTGGAGAGTTTTAGTAGCTCTAACTAACTTTTGGGGGTGGGAAGTTGCGCGTGGCCATCTGCGAGCCCAGCCGTGCATGTGCACAGCTCCACGGTTGCGTAGGAAGCCAAAACCGATCACCTTGGACCCCCCTTTATGTCTGATATTTGAAGGAGGTTAAGTACTTTAGACATTTGGGGGTGCACCCGTGCAACACGGCGTGGCTGGCAGCGCGCTACACGGCGGGTGTTTTGGGGTGCCTAGGGAGGCATCTTTGAGCTCCCGCTCAGCCGGTGACTTCCACGAACCCACTTTTTATTCACTCCTAATATAACTGCCACATCTTGCGTTTCCATTCCTACCAAGAACTTCAACGCTGGAGCGGTGCAGCCGGGAGGATGCAGAGAAGCTGAGGCTACGTTCACTTTGAGTGCGTGAAGTGTGGGTTGAGGTCGCCGGTCTACCAAGCTATCGGACTTAAAATTAGCCGAGCCCGCAAAATCTTATTTACTTCGTGTTGGGTGCGTGTGTGCCTAAAATGTGTATGCGCCTGCGTGTGTACATTTCAAGAAACTAGCATTTTTGTGCTAGGGAGCACGTTTATTTATTGTATGTGTGTGATTAAACATTTGTGTGTTTGGGCATCTGTTTATGCATATCGTGCGTTGCACTGTTTCTGTGAGTACGTTTCTAAATATATTCATATGTATTGTATGCTTCAGAGTGCATTCCTATGCACGTGTGTGTATATGTATATGTGTGTGTGTGTGCCAGTAGATAGTTATAGTTACAACCTATTATCCATAGGAAATCCGCGACATTCTATTTGCAATAACGTTGGCGTCGGTTGACGAATCTTCGCAAAGCTTCCAACTTGTTGGGGCGCTCCGGTCCGCTCCTACCCTGAAAGTCTCGGGTGATACGTCAAGCGGGGCCGAGAAAAAGGGGGTCCCAAAACGCGTTTTCCCCATTCATTTTTCCATAGGAACCTTTAGTCGCAGCTACAGCCCGAACTGCTGAACGGAATTACCCCAAATTTGGCAAAGAGGTAGTCCTTGGTTCAGACTGGTGCCTTTTGCTTAAATGGTGTAAATCCGTTCAGTAGTTCCTGAGAAAATCAAAAGTAAAAGTACATATATATCTATGGGCGCGTCGGATACGCGTACCCTCAGCGCACCCTGCGCGCACCCTCCCGATCACGAGCTGCATGCTAATTGGCTGTCAACACTCCAAATCAAGAAGTGTTGGCAGCCATTTTGTCCCTCGGTAGAACCGAGGGACAGAAACAAGTGCGCAAAGCGCAAAAAGGGGCAGGGTAGAAACACCCTGACCCCTAGGTCTGCTCAGGGGTCCCACAAGGACCCCCTGGGCAGAAAAAGATTATTTTTTTTTTAAATCGGCGGGATGCGCTTAGGGTGTGCGTATCCCGCCGAGAAAAAAAAAGAAACAAGTGCGCAAAACGCACAAAGGGGGCAGGGTAGAAACACCCTAACCCCCTAGGCCTGCTCAGGGGGTCCCACAAGGACCCCCTGGGCAAAAAAAAGCATTTTAAAAAAAAAAAAATTTTTTTTTTTTAAAAACGATCGGGCCCGCAGGCCCCGCCCCCTTCCTTCACCACTCTGCAAACGCGCCCCTGGCGCGTTTGCAGAGGGGACGAATCCCCTTGAATACTGGGGGTCCCTGGGGGCCAACTAGCCCACCAGGAACCTCCAATAAGCGCCAGGGGCTGCGTTGCAGAGACGTGTAGAGAGGCCACACCCCTTTTACACCTCTCTGCAACGCAGCTCTGTGGCGCTTTGGAGGTATATGGTGGGCTAGTTGGACTCCGGGGACCCTCAGGATTCAAGGGACTTAATCCCCCATCTCAAAACGCGCCACGGGCGCGTTTGCACAGTGGTGAAGGGAGGGCGGGGCTTCAGGTGACATGTGTGCAAACAGGCCCCGTGGCGCGTTTTAAGATGGGGAATTAAATCCCCTTCAATCCTGAGGGTCCCTGGGGGCCAACTAGCCCAACAGGTACATCCAGAAAGCGCCACAGAGCTGCGTTGCAGAGAGGTGTAAAAGGGGTGTGGCCTCTCTACACGTCTCTGCAACGCAGCCCCTGGCGCATATTGGAGGTTCCTGATGGGCTAGTTGGCCCCTAGGGACCCTCAGGATTCAAGGGGACTTAATCCCCAACTTAAAACGCGCAACGGGGCGCGTTTGCACAGATGTCACCTCAGGCCCCGCCCCCTCCCTTCACCATTGTGCAAATATTCCTCTAAAATCAGCCGAAATACGAATTCCGATTTACTCACCTGTTATCAGGAGAGACCTCAGTGCTGTATCTTTCAGCCCAGTACTGGTCCTGAAAAGTAATTCTAACCATACTTACCAGTAACTTGAATTTCCTTCCATAGGCTAACATTGACTGGTTTCACTTGGAAATTCTTCTAAGTGTGGAGTTTTGGAACTTTAAAATATTCCTCTAAAATCAGCCGAAATACGAATTCCGATTTACTCACCTGTTATCAGGAGAGACCTCAGTGCTGCATCTTTCAGCCCAGTACTGGTCCTGAAAAGTAATTTTAGCCGTACTTACCGGTAACTTGAATTTCCTTCATAGGCTAACATTGACTGGTTTCACTTGGAAATTCTTCTAAGTGTGGAGTTTTGGAACTTTAAAATATTCCTCTAAAATCAGCCGAAATACGAATTCCGATTTACTCACCTGTTATCAGGAGAGACCTCAGTGCTGCATCTTTCAGCCCAGTACTGATCCTCAAAAGTAATTTTAACCGTACTTACCAGTAACTTGAATTTCCTTCCTTAGGATATCATTGCCTGCTTTTTGCTGAAAAAGTTTCTAAGTGTTGATTTTTGAAACATACAAATATTCCTCTAAAATCAGCCGAAATCCGAATTCTGATTTACTCACCTGTTATCAGGAGAGACCTCAGTGCTGCATCTTTCAGCCCAGTACTGGTCCTGAAAAGTAATTTTAACCGTACTTACCAGTAACTTGAATTTCCTTTCATAGGCTAAGATTGACTGGTTTCACTTGGAAATTCTTCTAAGTGTGGAGTTTTGGAACTTTAAAATATTCCTCTAAAATTTGCCGAAATACGAATTCCGATTTACTCACCTGTTATCAGGAGAGACCTCAGTGCTGCATCTTTCAGCCCAGTACTGATCCTCAAAAGTAATTTTAACCGTACTTACCGGTAACTTGAATTTCCTTCATAGGCTAAGATTGACTGGTTTTCAGCAAAAAGTTTCAAAGTGTTGATTTTCACAAACTACAAATATTCCTTAAAAATCGCCTGTATGACTTAAACGCATTTTTTCAACTGTTTACAGGAGATGCACCAGTGCTGGATCCAGGATCCAACACTGAGTAAGAAAAAGTAACAATAACAGTTTTTACCTGCTAAGTGAATTTCCTTCCATAGGATAACATTGGTGATTCTATGAGAAAAAGTTTCTAAGTGTCAACTTTTAAAATACAATAATATTCCTTAAAAATCACGACTGTAACCAAAACGCTTTTACTCAACTGTTTACAGGAGATGTAGCAGGACTGAATCTAGGATCCAGTCCTGTGGTTACAAAAGTAATCCATAAAGTAACTAATTGCATTTAACTAGAAATTCACATTGAGCTGAATGTTGCATTGTGTTTGAAAATGTGTTGCCCATTGCAACAACTGTAACTACTGTACTTAAAAGTCTATTGCCTATCTGCAAAGTATTTAAACTAAAGTAATTCATTCTGAGAAAGTATTTTTTGTAATGTAATGTATAATGTAATTACAATGTAATTTAAAAAATAAAATATGTAAAAAAAAATTGTTTCTAAAAATGTAGTAAATCAGTATGAAAAAAATTAATATAACAATTAATACATTTAAAAATTGTCATTTACAAAACCTTTGAAATTCACTGAAAAAACCGTAGGTTTCAGGCACGTTATAGTTAGAAATTAGCATTTAAAAAACCTTTGAAATTCACTGAAAAAACCATAGGTTTCAGACACGTTATAGTTACAAATTAGCATTTAAAAAACCTTTGAAATTCACTGAAAAAACCATAGGTTTCAGACACGTTATAGTTACAAATTAGCATTTAAAAAACCTTTGAAATTCACTGAAAAAACCATAGGTTTTAGGGACAGTTTTAGTTACTTGGACATTGCACTCGTACAAAACCCGTGAAATTCCCCCGTTATAGTTAGTTCAGCTAACTATAACTCGCGCCCGCAATGCACTGCTGATGATGTCACATATTACATCACTCATGACATGGTCAGTGACATCACTGATGACATCACTGATGACATCTCAAATGACATCACTGATGACATCATCCACGTGATAATCTGATGCACCTCCTCACACCCTAATATAACCTTTGATACACCCACTCTAAATTACAGACTGCCATTCGCAAAACCATAGACACTCCAACACCAATAACTACATACCCAGTCACTGATTCTTAGGTCTACACACACACATCCACTCACTCACCCGTACAGTCACTCATACTTACGGTCACTCAGTACAGGACTATCATATGCACTCTTACTCCTATATAGACACTCAAACAACGCCACTCATCCATAGAGATACTCACACACCTAGTCAGTCATGCAAATAATTAAACACACTGCCATTTACTCACCTATACAGTTATACACACACCAGCTCACTTACTCATACAAATAGTAGCACATTGTTACGCTCTTATACAATCACAGATACAAGCACACACTCATCCATACAGCCACTATCACAATCACTCACTCTTGCTTATAGCTATTTATATACTCCAACACACATATATACTGCCTTTCACATATGTACTTACTCACACATGTACCACTGGGACATACATTCACTCACTAACACACTCTTACACACACTTACCCACCCATACAGTCTATCACAGATGCACTCTTGAAACCATCCACCCAGTGAATCACCCACTCACACATCTATGCACAGAGTTGCACACACCCCTCCCACACAAACACTCAGGCACCCATACAGATACTCAGACAAGCATTCAATAACTCATATAGACACTCATTTAGCTATTCACAAACACATGCAGCCACTTACACAGCAACAGACAGACGGATACAGACATTCACCCAGTTTAGTCACTAACCCATGCATTCAGTAAGATACGTTAAATCACTCACTTATAGTCAGTCACGCACCTACTAAATCATCCATACAGACACTTACACACCCACTCATTCTTCAATACGTCTTTTCCTATATATATTAAAAATATTTAAACTTTACAGAAACACACAGTCACTGGATGATGTCATCAGTGATGTCATTTGAGATGTCATCAGTGATGTCATCAGTGATGTCACTGACCATGTCATGAGTGATGTAATATGTGACATCATCAGCAGTGCATTGCGGGCGCGAGTTATAGTTAGCTGAACTAACTATAACGGGGAATTTCACGGGTTTTGTACGAGTGCAATGTCCAAGTAACTAAAACTGTCCCTAAAACCTATGGTTTTTTCAGTGAATATATATATATATATATATATATATATATATATATGAGACACGCATTTGTAAAGAGTGTTAATGTACGTGTGTCTAAATATCTGTGCAACCATCTAAATGCATGTGTGTTATATCCTTGTGTACGCTAATATATATATATATATATATATATATATATATATATATATATATATATATATATATCTATCTATCAATATCTCGCCACAAACCACTCCTTTGAAGAAAACGAGTGTGGACCACAGTTTTGTGCTTCAGTTTTGTATCGGTTTATTGAACTCCTTCTGCCATTACGCGTTTCAACCGTCGTCGGTCTTGATCACATGACAACGCTGCATAAAACATCCAGGTCTTTTAAAGTGACAGTGCTCTATGAGGTTACATGGAAGTGGACAACAGACTACTAATCACAGGTACTGATGCTGCGTATACTAGTATAAATACTTTTTGTCCATTGTTGCACATATATGTATACACCCCCTCGCCTTGTCTCACAATTATAGCTGTATAAATACTTCCCATCTATGCATTAATAGTATTAATCAAAAAATGTTTATGCCTATAATTTTTCCTTTATTTCTGATAACTATGTGCCCTCTCCGCTTTATTTTTTCCGCTTTAATGCTTGTGTATGTACATTTGCTGTAACCCCTCACATTTCACCCAACTCGTATTCCTACTGAGATAAAGTGCTTAAAGTGACTAGTGCTGAGACATGAATGGAATATGTTGCATAAACATTCTGAGCTAGAATAGAACTTGTTACTTGTTTTCCTTTTTTCCTACTTTTCTTAGCATGAAATTGCATAACTCATTCACTAATATGTGCAAATATCCGCCAGAATTAAAGTGTCTAAGTGCTAACAAATCCTCCCCAGCCAGGACTAGCTTACTAAAGTGCATAGTGCTGAAAGTGCTTGTGCTCACTGTTACATATATCTGCATTTTGCTTCAGACACCACCTGTATAGACATAATGTACTAGTGGCTCTTCTGTCGCAACAGGTAGATAAATACATAAATGAATAAATGAATAGAGTGCAACATGCTAATAAATATTTCAAGGTTTCAAACAGATTATAGAACAAACATTTTAGATAAAATAATTTCATCCAAAAGCTGTTATAAAATGCTGATTAGGCCCTGGTAAATAAATAAATGAATGAATAAAGTGCAACATGATGACAAATTTCTCAAGGTTTCCAACAGATTATGGTACATACATTCTAGATAAAAATCATTTCATCTAAAAAGCTGTTATAAAATGCTGATAAAAACCCTGGAACCTTAAAGCAGAGATGGATAATATGAATGTTCATAGCCTATCAATGAATGCTCAGTTTGTTACAGATGTGTATAGATCCTCGCTTGTATTCAGGCCCCTAGGATATTTTGTGTCCAGCTCTTAAATGAACTTTGTTTCCAGCCGCCTTAGTTTTTCCTCCCTGTGTCCTCCTCTTTTTGAACAGGTACTGCATCTATTAGGAAATATTTGAAATATTTGAGATCACTGTTGTGAAATTGACCGAAATGCCCTGCGACTGGATAGCTGGGGTCTTTATTTACTATGGCCCTTGTGTGCTGCAGAATCCTCTTATGCGCCTGCAGAATTGTGCTGCCCACATACTGCAGGCCACAACTGCACTCGAGTATGTACACCACATGATCGGTTTTACACGTTAGATGTTTATCGATCATCTGCATTTTGTTGTTAAACGCTGTTTGGTAGGAGTTCTTCTTGGTACCAAATCTGCAGGCTTTGCAACTAGTGCATTTATAAAATCCCTTCCTTGCAGTTAGCCAAGTTCCTATTCGTGCATCCTCTGGGCTACTTTTCACTAAGGCGGTTCCCATAGATGCTGACTTCCTGTAGGTAATAGCCGGGGCTTTAGGCAGTCTGTGGCCTATCACTGGATCATCTAGGACCAATGGCCAGTTGCGCTTGATTATACCTCTTAGCTGCCTTTCCTGTTTAGAGTATGTTAGTATCAATCTTGTGGGTTCACTCACTAGGTCACTTTGTGTATTTGCCCCCTTGCCACTATCACTCGGATTTCTCTGCAGAAGGTCATCTCTTGGTCGTTGCCTTGATTTTACTATGGCCGCGTCCATCATTTTGGATTTGTAGCCCAGTGCTAGGAATCGCTCCTTGCTCTCCTGTTGCTTAATTATTAGATCTGTCTCGTCACTACATTTCCTCCTTATTCTCAACATTTCCCGTAAGGGATACTCTGTATAAGGTGTATGGGATGTGAGCTCGTTGCATGCAGGACTGTGTTGCCAGCTGTTGGCTTACGATACAAGGATGTAGTGATCTTGTTGTTTAAAATCTGAATCTGTACATCTAAAAAGGTTACTTTTTCTGAACTGATGGTGGAAGTAAAATTTAAATTGATATTATTTACATTTATGGACGCTATGAACTCCATCGCACTCTGCTCAGTCCCACACCAAATTATAAACAAATAGTCGATAAACCTCAGCTAGGTTACTACATTCTCCTGAAGTATGTGGCCGAATTGTTTCTTGAGGGCCAGCTCCTCCCACCAGCCCATATGTAAACAGGCATAGCTTGGAGAGAAGCTGGCCCCCATTGCCACACCCTGGACTTGTTGGTACACCTGATTTTTAAACAAAAATTAATTATTCTCAAGACAGAATATGAGCATGTTGACAAGCATTCGATTGTGTTGTGCATATTTGAGAGGACGCTGATTCAGAAAATGCTCTACCGCTCTGATGCCATCTACGTGTCTTATGCTCGTGTAGAGCGAATTAACATCAAGAGCTATTAAAAGATACTCAGGGCACCATACAACATTTGCAATTTTACGTAAAAAATCACTGGTGTCTTGTACATACGACTGCAAATTTCTTACATGTTCCTGTAAAAAATGGTCTATGTATCTAGACATGTTCTCAAGAGGGCCATTACACGCTGCTATGATTGGCCTCCCGGGGGCTTTAGTATGTTCTTGTGCACTTTGGAAATAAAATAAATAATCGGTGTAGTAGGATGTTCTTTCTTTAAAAATTTGTATTCCTCCATGCTTAAAAGTCCCGCACTTTTCCATGCCAGTAAATTGGAAAATAAGTCGTTCTGAGTACTTTTCAATTTGTAAAATGAGCTTTTCCTGTAGCATTCGATGTTGTTAAGTTGAGTTAAAGCTTCTTCCATAAAGTCATCCAGTGGCCATAGGATGATGTTACCTCCTTTATCGGAATTCCTGACCACTATCTGTTTTTCCTTCTGCAATTTCTCAATTAGCTGATGATATTGCCATTCATGCGAGGTGAATTTTCTCTTGGTTCTGTTGAGATGGATGTTCAATTTTTTAATTTGCACCACCACCTGTTCATTAAAAACATCCAGGGAATCCCGAGGCATAACTGGAGTAAATTTTGATCTATTCTTGAAAGGAGTATAGGGTTTGGCACACATTTCTTTGGATTGAGCATTTGCTGTTATAACACTCTGGGGTATATTCACAAGAACGTGTGATAACTACCGCAAGAGTAGCGTAACGCAACTTTCAATATCGCAGCCTATCGCGGGAAAATAACCCTGTGTCAACGTGGAATTCACAACAAGGCGGTACCATGTGATAGTCACCAACGCGTCAAATGACAGCGTGAAAATCAACGCCACGCAGAAAAAATGCGAAACGCGAGAAATCATGCGATGAGGCCAATCGCGGTAAAAAAAGCTGCGAAAAGCAGCCACAGGCCCGCAAATCCCACGCTTCTGGCGGGAAATTGCACCATAAAAATCACAGAAACAACACACCAGAAACAAGCCAAAGCACGTAGCAACATGGATGCACCCTGACCCAGCGCAGAGGTCAACGCGAACCCCACAACCCCCACAGACCACCAGCAAGGAACAACTGGGTCGGGGAAGGCCAAGGAGAAAAGGGAGAGGAAGACTGGGTGCAGACCGCAGGAAAACAAGACCAGCGTCACGGAGGTGACAGAACACTACCAGCAACTGACCCATAAGCAGACCACCTGGAATGCAGTCGGAGTGCCGAGGAGGCCAATCCAGGAGGCCAAGAGGCTCCGCCAGGACGTGACAACCTAAACCAGGCACAAACGCGCTGCCAACAGGAAGGCAGCAACGGCGACAGGAGGTGGCAGTCCAGCACCACAGGAGGAGCTGGAGGAAACCCAGGCCACAGTCATCAGTGTGGAGATGGTGCAAGGAGTAGGGAGTACGGACACAGCTCGACAGGACCTGACACAACAACAACAGGGTGAGGATCCAACAGGGTCTGGGGGGATGGTGGGTGAATGGCACACATGCACAATGAGGTGTAGCACACTGCACACCCAAAATTACCCAGGGACATGTCCCCCATCCCGGTGGCACACTGCAGCACACACACATAGCAATCGCAGCACATACCATGACAATGTGGCACAAAGTGCAACACCCACACTGCAGAACAGGGGACACAACTGGGTCCGCCCAGGCGCAGAAACAGAACAATCACATTGGACAGAGCAGGGAACTGTGAGATGCATATCTACGGCTACAACCCCACATCAGCAATGTAGGCCAAATGTACACTGTCCCAACTCAAATAGCCACCACCGCCCAAACAGTCACAATGTACATTGTCACACAGTCTGCATGTCGACAAGAACAAGGCGCCAACACAATGCCAACATGCACCTCCCCTTCACAATGCAGAGGGACAAACAACACCTCCAGCAGGTCAGAACAGACAACCCATCAGTGATGCCGGAGATGAACACCACACCTTCGACACCGACGCCCTACAACAGCCCATGGACATCCCACACAACCCACCAACAGGAACAGGGCAGACAAGCTACTCAGAGGAGAACCCAGCCCCTGCAACATACCACACAGCATGAAGCTCCCGCAATCACGGCTGGCTCACAACACTTCACCGACCCACACATGGCACCCCAATGCCAGGTGTCAGAACGCCAAAAGGAGGTGGCCCAACAGGTGCAGGTGTTGCCCAACCCATGGAATGCGAACTAGAACACATATGTGGGTGTCCAATACCCTTCAGGGACCACCTACACCCCACAAAGGAGACCCACACTGCCATAGAGACACATGCAGATGCACATACCCAGTACAGAACCACGCCCAGGGGCACGCACATACCAGTCACACACCCACGTTGGCTCAGCGTACGACGGCACAGTCCACTCCCTTACGAATTGAGTGGGTGACGACAAAGCTACATGTCCAGGTTCTAGCCCGCTGCCTGAGGTGACATGTCTGCGTCCGCTGTACACAGCACAATGTAATGTCGTAGGGCCCAGGGCCCCCATGCAAACAACAAGACCACAGGGACACATGCACATATCATGCTGAACTGGCTACGGGCACGTGCGCCCGGCCCCTTTTTGGCAGGGCCACATGTACAGTGACGCCTGTGCTGGATGTGTGTGGGGTGAGTATAAGCCAGCCCGCACGGAGTGCTCGGTGCTGGCAACAACCTGAACAGTGGACACCAGTGTAATGGAAACAGAAAACACCAGCATAACAGAGTCAACTGCAGAGCAACATGGAGGGATCCGGAGTAAGGACACAGGTCACCCAATATTCAGTCAGGAGGTTCCGTGAGTTGCAGTGCACTGAGGTAGGGGCAATAGAGAAGAGCCCGCTCATGTGAAGAAATTGCTAGGATTGTGTCCCTTCCTGTTAGTCCTGATGCACATGCAGTGGGGTGTGTTACACCTGCATCAACTTCCTCATCAACGTCCCAGGTCCCCCACACTGCCTGAGGTGACAGTTGCGTCCGCAGTCCACAGCGCAATACCCTGTAATAGATCCGGGTGTGTAGCTTGACTACCACCACCAGTCTGCATTCCTGCCTAGGGGCTGTTGCCTCCTGCCCTCCCATTGTCTGTGCCTTCTCCCGTCCGCACACTTGACACATCTTCCTCATCATAGTCCCAGGTCTTCCCCACTCCATGGGGAGACATTCCTGCGCAACCTCACAACAGCACAAAACTCAATCAGTAACGGACAATGGCTTGCGGTGCACTGAGTCACTGGCACCTGGAGTGCTGAGCAGGGTAGCAGGACGATGATGGCATCCACGACAGGTCTGAGCAACTCCGTAGGACTGTCAGGACCACCCTTTCGACTCTGGCAGATGGCGGTTGGAGGTGGTCCTTGCGGTGGTGGCATGTGCCTCCTGCGGTGATGCAACATCTGGGCCGGCCAAGACTCGATGCCATGTGTGGGCCCTGGTGGCCCGCAGTTGGGGCCGGAGGAGGCGGACAGCACAGGGCCACAGACACATGGCGTTGATGACCCCAAGACCATCGCTACAGAGGCCATTCAATGTCTCAGAAGAAGGGGTCCCAGGCCTGAGCAGCACAGAGTTAGTGGCCCCGGATGCACTGCGGCCGGCACAGGCACCCAGCCACGGAACGGTGACTTGCGGTGCAGTCAGATGGGCCATGCGACCTCAGCGGGTCCCCATCAATGTCCGAGGTGTATGTTGCGGAGGTTTGCGGAGGACAGTGGAAGGTGTCCTCCAGGGCATGATGCGGAAGATCTGATGTTATCTGGAAGCAGCAAATGGAGGAGTGGAAAGCGCAACCCTCGTTTGCACCAATAATTCGGGATCAGCTACATGAGGATGAAAACTAGCCCCTAGTCCATAGACTCAAACGCCACCAATGTACGACCAGTGAGTGTCCATGAATGTCGGGGAACAAACTTAGTGGCACATGTGCTGTGAGGGGATGCAGTCTGCGATGATGCCGGTACACATATGTGAACTCCAAGAATGCCAAATCAAGGCTCTGTGACCTACTGGACCGCAGTGTAGGCCGGAGGCAGCGGTCAGCAGTGGCCCACAGCCATGGGTCGTTGGCTCGCGAGGCACAGAGTTAGTGACACAGTGGCAGTTGTCGGTAGTGTTCAATCACCTTCGTGACGCTGATCCTGTTCCCTCCGGACTGCAACGTGTCATCCTCTTACGCCCCTCCGTGCGTGCGAAGAAATGTATTCTGCCTTTTGAATTACTGATGTTCAGTTCTAAATCTGTGAACCCACTCGTGCGCAGGGTAGGCCGAGGGCAGTGGTCCGCGTAGGCCCACAGACAGTTGTGGTTGTGATGCCATGCACATACTTGTTGCCACCACATCGGAGGGTGTATAGTGAATTGTTCTCTGCCTTAAATAATGTTCATTGCCATGGTGTAATCAAGACTCGGTTCCAAATGTGTGACCTACCTGACCGTGGTGTAGGCCTGAGGCAGCGGTCAGCACGGCCCATTCACCGAGTGTCGCCGGCATAGGTTGGATGGCCCCACCGGCCTGCGTAGTTCAGGTTCAGTGGCACCACGTGTTAAGGTCACCTCCGTGTATGTGACCCGGCATTCGTCCGGACTGAGCCGCATCTTCCTCTTACACCTCTCCGTGCGACCACTGGTGTGGACTCCGCCATTCGTGCTTTGCGACTAGGTGCTGGATGTGTGACCTACTGGTCAGCAGGGTAGTCCTGGTCCCTCATCCACGTGTAGCCGGCTGGTGTTGAACAGGGTTAGTGGCACCACGTGTAGCAGGCTGGCGCTGAACAGGGTTAGTGGCACCATGTGTAGCAGGCTGGCGTTGAACAGGGTTAGTGGCACCACGTGTAGCCGGCTGGCGTTGAACAGGGTTAGTGGCACCACGTGTAGCCGGCTAGCGTTGAACAGGGTTAGTGGCACCACGTGTAGCAGGCTGACGTTGAACAGGGTTAGTGGCACCATGTGTCGCAAGATGCCCATATGGAACTATGCCTCACTGATCGGGGGGTCTGGTGCTGTGGCCGCTGGCCCGGATGTGGGGTCACTGCCATTCATGACTCAGGACACAGTTTCACATATGGGACCTACTGGTCCGAAGGAGTAGGCCGGGGGCGGCAGTAGAGTATGTCAACGAAAAAGGAATAAAGCGGGCCTGTGTCGTGGAGGCCGTGATGGTCTGAGGTGGCTGCCAAGGTCGCGGGCCTCGGGCTTGGGGCTTGCGCCGGCACGTGGTTTGTCCGTCCTTGACACACGCCGGTGTCAGAAGGTGATCAGTGTGGCCTGGCTGCGCATGGGCTGGCCTGACGGGTTCGTGGTCCGGCGTGCCGGGGTCCGGCAGGCGCACAGCATCGCAGGCAACTCCGCTCACGAGGATGGCGTCGGCCTCGTGGCGGGGTGGGAGGCGCCGCCCTGGCAGAGATGTGGGTCTTTCCGGGAAGAGGACCACGCCCAGGCCTACGTGCTTTTTATTCACACCCCTACGCTGGCGTGGCGTACGCCGGGCCATCCCACTCCCCTGACGCTTAGGGGGCGTAACAGGCAACATTTCCGCGAGGTCCCCACTGGCTGGGGTGACATGGTGGCGTCCACTGTCCACTACACTCCATACACATGCGGTGTATGTCGCCATGGATATGGATGTGTTCTGCATACTGCGAGGTGTCCAGCACATCTCCGGCACTCTTGGCATTGTGTACTTTCCCAATCATGGTTCTACTGCATCCTTCACACATGCCTGGTTGCCACCTCTCCCCACATTCGGCTATTATGTGGCTGAGGTGCCATGCCGTTGCAGGCTCATGTTCAGGGCTTGCCCATGTGGACATTGTAAGTTGTTCTGTCGTGTCTGGTGGGTGGGCATGTTGTTGTGCCTGTTGTATGTGATTTTGTGACCTGTGTATTGCCAGCGTTGTGAGTTGCATGGTTGTGGAGTTGGTGTGTGGGGTGTTCATTTGGATATTGCCAAGGGGCTGTGCATTTGCCTTGTTGCCATCCTGGGAACGCTGGTTGATGATGGACTGTCAGAGGGATGAAGGTATCATGCACACTGGCTGTGTATTTGAAGGCGACATTGTTGGGTGTTCCACGGTGTTCTGTTGTTGCCTGCACATTGATGTGAGACGTGTGCTTCCTGTTGCGGTGATTGTGTGCTGTGTCACCAGGGGCACAGGTAGTACATGTGTGCTGTGTATTGCCCCCAACACGTGCGTGCATCCTGCTTGGACGTATGGTCCTTGCTTGGTCTCCAGCGGATCCTGCGCATTGTGTTGTACGTATGGGGACTGGGGTACCAGGGTGATGATGTCCAGGACAGGTGTGGGGGACTTGGATGTGGCTGGCTGTGAGACTCCTCCGACTCTGGCGGGTGTTGGTTGGGGGTCCCAGGGGCCAACAGGTGCAGCCACGCCATCAGCTTTGTGTGGGGTGGGATGTTGGTTGTCCGCTGTGTTGGTGCCGTAGGCCTGTTAGGCGATGATGGTCAGGATGCGTGAGGTTGGTTGTCCCTTTCAGCCTGTAGTGGATGGTGAGATTGTCAGATGTTGGGTCTGTCCGGCTGGTACGTTTCCTGGGGTTCCGCTGAGTTTGTCTGCACTGCGTCTGTGGTGGCCCGTGGGGGGGGGTGTTCCGGGTGTGGGTTGGGGTCCTGGGGTGGTGGAGGTGGGTGTTGTGGCCCTCTTGGGTGTCCGGGCCGCATGATGGGTGGCTCCATGGCATCTGTTGCCCTCCGAATGTGGCCCTGGGCTGTGCTCCCTTTTGTGGTGCTGGCTGCCGTCCGACTTTACACCAGGTCAGAGCAGGTGTAAATTTCTTGGTGCTAACACGCCTTATCACCTGTTTTGTTTTTTTATCGCCGATGTGGCTGCTCGTTATGAATGTTGAGGTGTGATGCGGTCTCGGCTTTTGACACGGAAACACCTACTCTGCATCTCATTAGCGATATTTGCGGGGGTCCTCTGTGGCGATTGTAGGAGAGTAAGATCTGCTTCTTATAGTTACCCCCACTTTTTGCTGATGTTTCACTGTTTTTCGACTTAGCCAGACTGAGGCCCTGCTAATCAGGACCCCAGTCTATCTGCTTTCTACTCTAAATTGATTGCATGTACTTTAGGTACACTCAGATTGGATTCTGGGGTACCCTTATAAGTCCCTAGTATATGGTATACTATGTACCCAGGGCATAGGTACCCCAGAGGCCTCCAGGGGCTGCAGCATGTATTATGCCACCCCTGAGAGGCCACCCAAAATGACACAACAGGTCTGCTACAGCAACCTGTGTAAGGTGGTGTATCGACCCCTTACGGAGATATAGGTTCCCTATATCTCTCCATATCACTGCACGTGTAAACCTATCCGTCACCCCTATGCAGGCCTTAACAATCCTGAAGGCAGGGTGCTGGGTTTCATGTGAGAGGGTGCCCATGCATGAGCAGAGCCCGTCTGCAGCTTTCGGAATCTTCATTCCGGGGTTGTTTGTGATGCAGCCAACCATATACTCTTAAGTGCATTATAACCTCCCGGTAAATGCTAACTTGAGAATGGCTGCATGGAAACATGTCGTGTTTGGTGTCAAACACCTTGGAATCATACCTCCACCCCAGTAACTGGGGTGGGAGGTATGATTCCACCCTACTAGAGGGAGAAACATGGCACCACCGGTACACCCGGTACCAGCTTAACAGAACCCTGGCATCACAAAATGGATGCTGCAGCCACAGACACGAGTCTGCCCTCCTGCTGCTGGACAAAACTCCGGCAGGGAGGCCTGGACAATAGGTTTCCTGTCACAGGGAGGTGTGACCACCTCCCAGACAGGCTTTAGTGTATTGGGGCTGGGTGGGTGCACTCCAAGAGTGCTTTGAAGTCTGCACTGGGGGCACATTTGGTGTCCCTGTGCATAGTCCAGCTCAAACCGGTTGCAGGGGCTACCAGCCCATGCTCTGGCGCAAAACTGGACAAAGGAAATGGGTGTAGCCACCCCTCTTTCCTGACCCTCTCATAGGTGGGTCCCCAGAGTTTGTTGCACCCCTTCCTTGGGTATAAAGTAGGAACCCCTGACTACAGGACTTTAGATTTACCTGGACGAAACTCTGATACAGAATTCCAGAACTTCAACTATCTACACGACGTTGGATGACCGAAGAATCTCCCTTGGAGTAAAGGAGTTACTCCCCTGCTTGGCAGGCACCAAAGACGCAACTGACCGGTTGGCATCTCCGAAGCTCCTGCGGATCTCCGAAGAATATTGCCACACAGGAGGTGGGTTCCCGAGATCTCTGAGGTCGATCTGTGCCCACAGCAAGTCTGAGGCCCGTATCCCTCGTGGAGACTGCAACCCGAACCCCTGGACACCGACCATTTGCAGAAGCATCAGCTTTGAGGCGACCTCTGAAGCTGAGCTTTGGGTTACTTGTAGCCCTGACCCCGAGCAGCAATTCCACCGAAGGTTGCCAGCCTACACTCCACGAGTGTTCCGTGAGCTGGCCCTTTGTGTTTTCTCTCGAGGTCCCTTCGCGATCCCTGGTCCGTCGACTGGTGGGTCCCTGTGAAGGCGACACTAAGATTAATTGGGCTACCCTGGTTGCTCAAGACGTGCCCTGACTCTCCATTGCTTGGGGAGTCCCCCGGACCTTGCTGGTCCGCACCAAAGCATCTTTACTCTTCCTGTGTGGGTTGCTGTTGCCAAGGCTTGTTGTGTTCAATCGGAACACCGACACCCCAGCACTCGACATCCTTTGTGGGACAGCTCGAATCCGGCTCCTGGTCATCCTCGACGTCTTCTGGACCCCGTGGCTGCAGAGTCAAGCTTCACCTCTTCGCACCTGAAGCACCCGACATCGGTGGGCATTCGATTGCTCCGCTCCTGGTCCCGTGAGGTGACCCAGACTTTGGCCCCTCTGCTTTCAGGTTCTTCACATCTTCGATCCAGGCTTGGATCATCCCGGACACTTTTCTTCTTCACGGCAGCAGCACTTTGCAGCAGATCGCCATTGAAATCAACGACAATTCCCGACACCATTTACCACCTATGCACCCTGCTTCCCTGGGTGAGGTAACTCGGGTACTACGGTGCTCCCATGGGTGTTGGCCCTAGAACCCCTTAAGTCTAAAGGGGTTTGCTCAACGTCCTCTCCTAAGTGTCCTTTTGCTTTAAAAATTTCAACCGCGACTTTCCTCATAGAATCCTACGGCGCTCGCGGCTGTGTTCTCATACTGCACACGTCCCCCGTGGGTCTCCTGTGTCACTACCTTGGGTGGTTCCTTGGGGTCCCAGCGCTTCTACGTGCTCTAGGTACTGTGTCTAGTCAAGTCGTGGTTCTTATACCACTTTCTTAATATATGGTTTGGTCCCCCCTGGGGCCCATTGTATATTGTGCTATTTACTGTCGTTTTAATACTGTGATATTGTGTATCTTGGACTCTAATCTCATAAAGAGATTAGTAGTGAGTGTTTAGAAATAAATACATATATTTTATATATATATACCTGGTGTGGTTCTCCTTTCATTTGGTCATTCAAGAGGTTATAATCTGGTAAACCAAGCTGCTTTACACTCCTTCAAGACTTAGCCTGAAGGCTGCTCTCCATAGCTACCACTAGGATAGCTTTCAATAAAGGTTGTCTTTAAACCTATCATCAATAAGGGTCGTTTGGACTGATGCAAGGTGCCCACTATAACTAGTGGACAGCATATGCCAGGCCAACTTCTCACATTGGTGTGCAGCGGTTGGATTCAAGCTTGCTTTTGCTTTACCAGATAATCTCTTTGAGTGACTAACTGAAAAACCACTATAGGTACATAGGTACATATAAATCAAGTTTAGAATACAGTAAGTTCTACTGAACTTAGAGTTGTGTGTCAAGGGCTTAGCACACCCTTTCTACAACTCAAGAGAGTTTAGTAGGCCCCACTAGAGTAGGTAGGTGCATACACCACACCACACTAGTCATGTCTTCAAGGGCAGAAGTCAGTGGACCTCTCCCAACTAAGTATGACCAGGTCTCATACCAAGAATTGAGGACTATGTGTGCCTCTAGGAAATTGAAGACAGGGAAAAGCCCTACCACCCAACATCTCATAAAGTTGTTGCTTGAAGATGACCTCTGAAGGACCCCAGGGTCTGATGAGGTTGGCAAAGGGGTGGGACAGCAGAAGAGGAAAGGCCAGGTAGTGAACACTACTATGACCCAGACTCTGATGCTGGCCAGGTGGATCAAAATGATTCTAACCTGGAACAGCCAATCCTTCCTGAAGGTGAGGAGGGAGACTCCAGTGGGGTTCTCTTTACCCCACCTGGAAGGGTTAATAGTCTACCAAGAAGATCAAGATCTCCTTCTCAGGAATCTAATCATTCTGGTACTTCTATAGGGTCCTCTGCTTCTCATAAAAGGGCATCCTCTTATGAGAAGAAATGCCAACTGCTTGAGTTTGAGAGAGCTAAGCTCAGAATCAAGAGAGAGCAATTGGCCTTAGATAGGGAATCCCTGGAGCTTCAGAGAGCTTCTCAGAAATTGGGACTAGGGTCCCATGGTGGCAGCAGCAGTGTCCCTAGAGGTAGAGAACATACTCATGACCATAGGAACCTGAACAAGATTGTCCCTCCCTACCAGAGTGGGGATGACATCCACAAATGGATAACTGCACTGGAGAGGGCCTGTAAAGTACAGAGGGTCCCTCAGGAGCAGTGGGCAACAATATTGTGGCTCTCCTTTGCAGACAAAGGTAGAGACAAGCTCCTCACTGAAAGAGAAGAGGATGCTGATAATTATAAAGTCCTGAAGAGTGCTCTGATTGATGGGTTTGGCCTAACCACTGAACAATACAGGTTAAAGTTCAGAGACACCCAAAATGCACAGACTCAGGACTGGGTTGACTTTGTTGATTGTGCTACTAAGGCTCTGGAAGGCTGGTTACTTGGCAGTAAGGTGTGTGATTTCAAAGGATTGTATAATTTAATCATGAGAGAGCAGATCCTTAACTGTCAAAATCAACTGTTGCATCAGTACCTGGTGGACTCTGATCTGACCTCTCCCCAAGAATTGGGTCAGAAGGCAGACAAATGGGTCAGAACCAGGGTGAGGCAGAAGGTTCAGAACCAAGGTGGTGACTCTAAGAAGCAAGATTCTAAAAGCTCTGATAAGGGTGGGGAGAAGGGTAAAGACCAGAAGTCTTCTCAAGGGCCCCAAAAATCTGCATCTGGTGGGGAGTCCCAATCTAACAAAGGAAAAGGCCAAAGAAGCCATGGTGTAAAATCTGTAAACAGAAAACCCATTGGACTAGTGATTGTACCAAGACCAAAGACTCAACTCCAGCCACCATTGCCCCTAAGGCAACTGTTCCCCCTAGTTCAGCTTCAAGTGGTGGTACTCAGAATAAGGGTGTAGTAGGGTTAACCATGGGTTCTGAGGTGGACTCTGGCCTAGTCAGAGTTCCAACTCAGGCTGTACTGATCTGTGATGGAGGCATGAATATGTCCTCCTATGTGAGTCCCAGTAATCTGGGCAAATACAGACAGCAGCCCTTGATTAATGGAAAAGAGGCTTTGGCATTCAGGGACACAGGAGCAAGTGTCACAATGGTGACAAAAGATCTTGTAGCCCCTGAGCAGATCATACTTGGTGAAATATACCAAGTGACCAATGCTAGCAATGTCAGGACAGACCATTCCCTGGCAGTTGTTAATTTCACCTGGGGAGGGGTAACTGGCCCTAAGAAGGTTGTGGTAAGTGCAGACCTCCCTGTTGAATTCTTGCTTGGAAATGATTTGGAAACTTCAGCTTGGGCTGAAGTTGAGCTCAGGACCCATGCAGAAATGTTGGGCATCCCTCCAGATGTGTTTGCTATGACCAGGTCACAGGCAAAAATGTCTAAAACTGAACAGGCCCTGGATCCTGGAAGAATGGACCAGGTGCCTCCCAAGAGGAGGAACAGTAGGGTTAAGGCAGTGCCTTCCCCCTGCCTCAAAATGCAGATCAGTCTCCTGAGGGAGATGATCTCAGTCCTGAAGAAGGAACTGTCCCAGATGAGCTTGAACCTGATCAGGTTGAGTTCTTGGGGACAGGGGGCCCTTCCAGGGCAGATCTGAGCCAGGAGCAACTGAGCTGCCCCTCTCTTGAACCCCTCAGACAGCAAGCTGCTGCTGAGGCTGCTGGGAAGTGCTAGTGGGTCCCATAGGATCTACTGGGATGATGGACTCCTTTACTCAGAGACCCCAAGCCTGGAGCCACCAGGAGGTTGGTTATACCTCTGAAGTTTAGGAGCTTCCTATTGACACTAGCCCATGATATCCCATTGGCAGGTCACCTAGGCCAAAACAAGACTTGGAACAGAATTGTCCCTCACTTTCATTGGCCTCATATGTCTGAAGACACCAAGGAGTTTTGTCGCTCCTGTGTCACCTGCCAAGCCAGTGGTAAGGCAGGTAGCACTACAAAGGCCCCCCTGATACCACTACCTGTGGTGGGGGTTCCCTTTGAGAGGGTAGGGATTGACATTGTTGGTCCCATAGATCCTCAAACAGCATCTGGGCACAGATTTATCCTGGTGGTGGTGGACCATGCCACTAGGTACCCAGAAGCAATTCCCCTCAGGACCACCACAGCTCCTGTGGTGGCAAGGAGCCCTCCTGGGAATCTTTTCCAGGGTGGGTTTTCCTAAGGAGGTAGTATCAGACAGAGATGCAAACTTCATGTCTAGTTACTTAACTGCTATGTGGAAGGAGTGTGGTGTAAATTATAAATTCACCACCCCTTATCACCCACAATGCAATGGTTTAGTTGAAAGGTTCAACAAAACCTTAAAGGGCATGATTAAAGGTCTCCCAGAAAAGCTTAGGCGCAGATGGGACATTCTTTTGCCCTGCCTTCTCTTTGCCTACAGAGAGGTTCCACAGAAGGGGGTTGGTTACAGCCCATTTGAGCTTCTGTTTGGACATCCAGTTAGGGGTCCATTGTGTCTAGTGAAGGAGGGATGGGAGTTACCTTTCAAACCCCTAAACAGGATATTGGGGACTATGTACTTGGTCTCTGCTCCCGGATGGCTGAGTACATGAAGAAGGCAACTAAAAACCTTGAGGCTAGCCAGGAATTGCAAAAGGCCTGGCATGACCAAAGAGCTGTGCTGACTGTTTATCAGCCAGGACAGAAAGTATGGGTGTTGGAGCCTGTGGCCCCAGCAGCCCTCCAAGACAAGTGGAGTGGCCCCCATACCATTGTTGAACAGAAGGAGAGAGGTTACCTATCTGGTGGACCTTGGAACTCCCAGGAGCCCCCACAGGGTGCTCCATGTCAACAGACTGAAACTATATGTTGACAGGGCAGACATGGGCTTGCTCATGGCTACTGATGAGGGACAGGAGGAAGAGAGTTATCCACTCCCTGACCTGCTCTCCAAGAACCCTGATGATGGTTCAGTTGATGGTGTAGCCTTGGCAGGCAGCCTCACTGACCAGCAGCAAACTGATTGCAGAAAAGTTCTCAATCAGTTCAGACATATGTTCTCACTGACTCCAAGTCAGACTACCTGGTGCACTCATGAAGTGGACACTGGGGACTGTCTGCCTGTTAAAAATAAGATTTACAGGCAACCTGACCATGTCAGGGACTGCATCAGGACTGAAGTCCAGAAGATGTTGGATTTGGGTGTGATTGAACCCTCGGATAGCCCTTGGGCTAGTCCAGTAGTCTTAGTGCCTAAACCTCACACCCAGGGTGGTAAGAGAGATGCGGTTTTGTGTAGACTACATAGGTCTCAATGCAGTCACTAGGACTGATGCCCATCCCATACCAAGGGCAGATGAGCTTATAGACACTTTGGCCTCAGCCAAGTTTCTGAGCACATTTGACTTGACAGCTGGCTACTGGCAGATCAGACTAGCTGATGATGCAAAGCCAAAGACAGCATTTTCTACCCCTGGTGGGCACTACCAATTTGTGGTGATGCCCTTTGGTTTGAAAAATGCACCTGCCACTTTTCAAAGGTTGGTGAACAAAGTCCTTACAGGCCTGGAAGCCTATAGTGCAGCATATCTAGATGATATTGCTGTCTTTAGCTCCACCTGGGAGGATCACCTGGTCCACCTGCGAAATGTTTTGGAGGCCCTGCAGAGAGCAGGCCTAACTATTAAGGCCACCAAGTGCCAGATAGGGCAGAGTCAGGTTGTGTACCTGGGCCACCTTGTGGGTGGAGGCCAGGTTCAACCATTGCAGAGCAAAATCCAGCCCATCATGGACTGGGTTGCTCCAACCACCCAGACTCAGGTCAGAGCTTTCTTGGGCCTGACTGGGTACTATAGAAGATTTGTCAAAGGTTATGGATCCATAGTGACCCCTTTGAATGACTTAACTTCTAAAAGAATGCCAAAAAAAGTTCAGTGGACAGTTAGCTGTCAAAAGGCATTTGATGACCTGAAGCAGGCCATGTGCACTGCTCCCATTCTGCAAAGTCCTGATTACTCCAAGCAATTCATTGTCCAAACAGATACATCTGAGTTGGGCGTAGGGGCTGTGTTATCACAATTGAATGATGAAGGTCAGGATCAGCCAGTAGCTTTTATTAGCAGAAGGCTGACCCCCAGAGAGAAACGTTGGTCAGCCATTGAGAGGAGGCCTTTCCTGTGGTTTGGTCTCTGAAGAAGTTGAGGCCATACTTGTTTGGCACTCACTTCATTGTTCAGTCAGACCATAAGCCCCTCTTATGGCTAAAACAGATGAAGGGTGAAAACCCCAAACTTTTGAGGTGGTCCATTTCCCTATAGGGGATGGACTATACAGTGGAACATAGACCTGGGAGTAACCATGCCAATGCAGATGGACTCTCCAGATATTTCCACTTAGAACATGAAGACTCAACTGGTCAAGGTTAGTTTAATGTCCTGACGTTTGGGGGGGGTTGTGTAGGAGAGTAGGATCTGCTTCTTATAGTTACCCCCACTTTTTGCTGATGTTTCACTGTTTTTCGACTTAGCCAGACTGAGGCCCTGCTAATCAGGACCCCAGTCTATCTGCTTTCTACTCTAAATTGATTGCATGTACTTTAGGTACACTCCAGATTGGATTCTGGGGTACCCTTATAAGTCCCTAGTATATGGTATACTATGTACCCAGGGCATAGGTACCCCAGAGGCCTCCCAGGAGCTGCAGCATGTATTATGCCACCCCTGAGAGGCCACCCAAAATGACACAACAGGTCTGCTACAGCAACCTGTGTAAGGTGGTGTATCCACCCCTTATGGAGATATAGGTTCCCTATATCTCTCCATATCACTGCACGTGTAAACCTATCGGTCACCCCTATGGCAGGCTGTTAGACCTGGCACCATTGGCGTGGGTCTCCCCTCCATTTCTCGCTTTTTGTCTCCTCTGTGTTTGCTGGTGTTAGATGCTCTGGGCGCTGTGCCACGGCCATTCCGTGCCACAGCGCGAATGCTCCCTATGGTAAATTGACTGTATGAATTGATGCTCCCATAATTGGCTCATTTGGTTTACCTGTTAGTCTCTAGTATAGTGCACCGTGCGTGCCCAGGGCTGGTAGACCGAATGCTGCTGGTGGGCCTGCAGCGCTGATTGCGCCACCCACAGAAGCAGCTTGTAAAGTGGAAAGTCGAATTTAGTATGCCTGAGCTCAGAATATTAAAGTACATCTTTTAGTGAGGGATATTTCTATATTCTGTGTCTGAAAATACCACTTTGGGAAAGTGGGTATTTTCTTGCCTAAATCTTCCAGTGTGCTCTGCTGTTATGTGTATTGGCCGTCTGGTTTTGGAGGGACAGGGTAGGCTGAACCCGACCTGGGTCGAGTAGAGGGATCTGCAGCTGGAGTATGGGGAGGGGTGACCCTTTGATCTGAGCAGGGCTGCGCCTGGCAAGGTGAATGATGGCTCCCCCTCCCACGGTGCGTCTGATGGCAGACCCCCTCTCCTAAAGGGCAGGATGCCGCCTCGTAAACAACGTGCCCCCAGGACCTCCCCGAACTGGTTCTGACTGGGTTCAGTGACTTGTGACTTTTGAGAGAACAAAGGCGAGGGGGTATAAAGATGTCGCGAAAACCCCCACGAGGGTGTTACTTCTGGATGCCAAGACGAGACCTCTGTCCGTGTAACTAGAGGGAAAGGACTTTGAAACTTTCATCCATCTTGCTGAAGCAACTACCCAAGGGCCTGATTTGAACTCGCCTCCTGCTGAAGTCTCAGGGACATTAGACTTCACCCATCAGCCGTCTGGACTCCTATTTGAGGGCGATTCTCCCCGCAGGTGAGGCCTCTGTTGAGAATTCCAGAGCTTTAAGTAACAAGATTAGGGAGTGAAGAGGTAGTGTCGTACACGGACACTAGGGTGGATACGTCCTCCTCTAATGCTCTGTAGTTAAATCAGGAATTTCATAGCCGTTAAGGAAACCCTTGTGTTGCAGGCTTAGGACATCCATCAGCAATTAGCAAAACCTTTTTCCAACTTTATTTAACAGAATTATGTGGGCGACACCCTTCCCTACCCGTTACAGAGGCTCATGGAGCATTATCTCCTACATTACATAGTATGTATTGACCAATGTTTGAAGACATTATGTACATACGAACCTTTTGACAATTACTCTAGTCACAAAAATAGAGTGTGTGATTTCTGTTCCGTGTGTGTGTGTGTCTCGTTTGTCTCCTTTTTGGGACGAGCCTAGAGAGTAGCGCGCAAGCGCTGCTCTGCGAGACTTTATGTAAGGGGCTTTTGAAAGCTGACCAGACGCTCGTGCACAATGGCCTTTTCCGTGCGGTTACCCGCACGGCCGCCATGTGTTTCCAATTATCGTGCCCCGACGCAGGCGCGATAGTGGAAGCACATGGTGGCCGTGCGGGTAACCTACGGAAAAGACCATGGTGCATGAGCGTCTGGTCAGCTGTGCTAAGCTCAGCCAGGATTTGATGTCTGCTGCCGCAGTGCGACAGCAGAGGGCGCTCTCGCTCCAGTGTTTGGAAACACACCGTGCCCTGATGAAGAGCACCCTCCCGACAGACACCCTTGTTTTAATTTGTCCATGGGCAATTCTTTTGTATCTTTTCGAACACAACTTTCTTGTAAATTCGGCGATATATGTAAACGCTGCATTTTACAATGTGTTAAGAAAATCGACGAGTTTCTAATTTCATGTTGAAATGCAGAGTAAGTGCAGAGTACAGTTTTTCACCCAAGGAATCGCTAGCTACAGGATTCGGCGATATTACTTCTTCAGCTTTGACAAATATATATTTTTTTAAAACATCATGTTTCGCGTAGCTAGAGTATTTATTAATGTGCATAAAGGGTGTTTGCTTGCGATGTGCTCTAAAGACATTTAAAAAGTCTACGTTTAACAGGACCAGTTAAACGCCTTCTAAAAGATTTTTAAACTTATTTTTCTTGTTTGACAACCAGAAAAAATACTTTGTTTCGTTTTATTTTTACATTTACATTGAAACTCATCTGTACCTGTTGTTTTCTTAGCGCACTAATTGTTCTCAACAACATACCAGGTCTTGTTTAAGGACCTCGCACTTAGGGCTGCTAGACTTACCGACAACGCTGCAGAGAGCACCCCTCCTCTCTTTCCTTCCCACCCTCTTTCCCGAAAGCCGTGTTTCCCAAGATTCCAGCCGTCAGGGGTATTCAGGAGCAGCCGTCCACTTCCACTTTTGACAGGGTACAGGAGTACGCCACTGCCCCTAGCTGGCATTCACGAAGAACGGTGCTTGCATCTCAGGAACGGCACCTGAGGGGCGACAGGACTTCCGCAAGGCCTCCCGAGCCTCTGCGCACTGGGCTGAGCAAACATCACAAGCAGCCTGGCCTTTAACCCGGTGACGAACCATCCCACACAGTGTAAACACAGCCTGAAATGTTCATGCCCAGCGAAGCTTAATAAATAGAAAAAAAGTTTCACAGGTGCTTTAGCACTGACTTGTTGCATGGAAATAAAATCTAACCCAGCATAAAAAGAATAACGTCACCGCTTGCAGGTCTGCTCTAATCACCTACCCCATCTGGCACCAGGCGCTGAGGGCCCTGATTAAGAAATGCACATTTTTAATAATGATTCAGGCACTGTACATTTGCAGAATATTCACTATGACACTACACAGTCACTTTGCTATTGCTGAACAGTAACGGAGGTTTTTGCTTAGTTCTATACAAAGAACTGTTATAAGACAAACAAGCATTTGCAATGCAAAGGTCTCGCATTTACACGAGTTTGAGCTATTGACATTGCAAATGACAATGCCTTTTTATTTTTTTCGTTTTCAAAACATAAATAAAAGGCATTGTCATTACAATGCCAATAGCTTAAACTCGCGTAAATGCGAGACCTATTGCATTGCAAATGCTTGTTTCCACAGGTCATTGCACAGATAGACCACGATATTATTAGCACTAAGAATACACTACAGTCACCATGTGGAAATTTTACTTTATTTTTTATCTATTCTCCTTTCACAGGTTTCGCGTGTTTGCGCATGGGAAAGCGCTATTAATTGCACTTTCTCTTTCAGATTAACATATTAGAGGTACTATTAGGTATCGTATTAAGTGCATGAAATTCCTGCATTTTTCCTATTTTTCACTTTTGTATATAGCACACCTACTTGGCTTTATCAACATAGTGAGTACTGAGGGGATCTTTCAGTCCTGATGAAGAAGCCTTTGCTTCGAAACATGTTGACTTTATAGGAGTATCCGCACATTATAGGCAGGACATCTCCGCATCACCTTTTTAACAGGTCCAGCCTCGACGACCTATTAAAGTTTTCTAAGTCCATGAGGCCAGGTCCTTTTTAATTCACCTACCTTTATTCACTCCAGACCCTTCCTCTCACTACACATAGTATTGTTAGAACAGTGCTCCCGCGTAGTCGTAGGTCGTAGCGCGCCCCGTCCCGCAGCGGGGCGGGAAGACCCTATGATGAAGCATGACACCAAGGGCCCTTTTGGTGTGTGAGGGGTATTTAAGCACACACTGTGTGCATCCACTCCAGGATGAGAAACACACTTCCCTAACACAGTCAGACCTTCTATGAATAACCCCCTTTATGGTGGATCTCTTTGATTTAACTACAGAGAATTCCAGAGCCTCTGGTTCTACTGCGGGGAACGCGGGCTGAAAGTCGCTATCGCTATTGTGGGCCGCTGCAGCTGAGTAGCTGTGCCGCTGAGTGCCCGCATTTGCCATCCTATGAAAATCATCGCTATCGCTGTTGTGGGCCGCTGCAGCTGAGGAGCTGTGCCGCTGAGTGCCCGCATTTGCCATCCTACGAAAATCATCGCTGTTGTGGGCCGCTGCAGCTGAGGAGCTGTGCCGCTGAGTGCCCGCATTTGCCATCCTACGGAAATCAGCGCTATCGCTATTGTGGGCCGCTGCAGCTGAGGAGCTGTGCCGCTGAGTGCCCGCAATTGCCATCCTACGGAAATCATCGCTATCGCTATTGTGGGCCGCTGCAGCTGAGGAGCTGTGCCGCTGAGTGCCCGTGTTTGCCATCCTACGGAAATCATCGCTATCGCTATTGTGGGCCGCTGCAGCTCGAGGAGCTGTGCCGCTGAGTGCCCGCATTTGCCGTCCTACGAGAATCATCGCTATCGCGGGCCGCTGCAGCTGAGGAGCTGTGCCGCTGAGTGCCCGCACTAGTCACCACTTCCAGGATCTTGTTACCACCTGCGGGTACCGCTGGGTGCCCGCCTTTAATCCCCGTCCCAGGATTATCGTGAGTGCATGCCGCGGACCGCTACAGCCGGGAGCTGTGGCCGCTGCGAGTCCGCCTGTCATCACCGCAGCTTCCTTGTGAGGCTGCGTGCCGTGCCCCTTTACATCTTAGGTACATTGTGCATCACCGGGTCGCGTGGACCCCGGCCCCGAACTAAGCCCATTCCACCCCTGTTTCGAGTGCCTTTATTGCTTTTGAAGTGAATCTGTAATTGTGTGCATTGTGGCTCCTTGAGTGCTTTTAGCCTCGTGTTCAGTCTATATAAAGATAACTATTTTTCTATAACTACTTGTGGTGTCCGTTTGTAGCGTCTCTCCTGTGTTATTGTGTATGGTCATAAATGCTTCACACACTGCCTCTGAGATAGGCCTGTCTGCTCGTGCTATGTTACCACAGGGTTGAGCAGGGGTTATCAAAGGGTGTAGCCCCCTTACTCTGACTTAGGAAGAAGGATCCCTATTTGGACCTCGGCGCCAGCCGCGGCCAACTAGAGATCCCCATTTCTAACACAGGCCTTAACAATCCTGAAGGCAGGGTGCTGGGTTTCATGTGAGAGGGTGCCCATGCATGAGCAGAGCCCCTCTGCAGCTTTCGGAATCTTCATTCCGGGGTTGTTTGTGATGCAGCCAGACCATATACTCTTAAGTGCATTATAACCTCCCGGTAAATGCTAACTTGAGAATGGCTGCATGGAAACATGTCGTGTTTGGTGTCAAACACCTTGGAATCATACCTCCACGTCAGTAACTGGGGTGGGAGGTATGATTCCACCCTACTAGAGGGAGAAACATGGCACCACCGGTACACCCGGTTACCAGCTTAACAGAACCCCGGCATCACAAAATGGATGCTGCAGCCACAGACACGAGTCTGCCCTCCTGCTGCTGGATGAAACTCCAGCAGGGGAGGCCTGAACAATAGGTTTCCTGTCACAGGGAGGTGTGACCACCTCCCAGACAGGCTTTAGTGTATTGGGGCTGGGTGGGTGCACTCCAAGAGTGCTTTGAAGTCTGCACTGGGGGCACATTTGGTGTCCCTGTGCATAGTCCAGCTCAAATCGGTTGCAGGGGCTACCAGCCCCTGCTCTGGCGTGAAACTGGACAAAGGAAATGGGTGTAGCCACCCCTCTTTCCTGACCCTCCCATAGGTGGATCCCCAGAGTTTGTCCCACCCCTTCCTTGGGTATAAAGTAGGAACCCCTGACTACAGGACTTTAGATTTACCTTGACGAAACTCTGATACAGAATCCCAGAACTTCAACTATCTACACGACGTTGGATGACCGAAGAATCTCCCTTGGAGTAAAGGAGTTACTCCCCTGCTTGGCAGGCACCAAAGACGCAACTGACCGGTTGGCATCTCCAAAGCTCCTGCGGACTCCGAAGAATATTGCCACACAGGAGGTGGGTTCCCGAGGTCTCTGAGGTCGATCCGTGCCCACAGCAAGTCTGAGGCCCGTATCCCTCGTGGAGACCGTGCAACCCGAACCCCTGGACACCGCGACCATTTGCAGAAGCATCAGCTTTGAGGCGACCTCTGAAGCTGAGCTTTGGGTTACTTGTAGCCCTGACCCCGAGCAGCAATTCCACTGAAGATTGCCAGCCTACACTCCACGAGTGTTCAGTAGAGCAATACTGTGTCTGTACGCTGCGTTCAGTCACAGTATTGCTCTACTGAACACTCGTGGAGTGTAGGCTGGCAATCTTCAGTGGAATTGCTGCTCGGGGTCAGGGCTACAAGTAACCCAAAGCTCAGCTTCAGAGGTCGCCTCAAAGCTGATGCTTCTGCAAATGGTCGCGGTGTCCAGGGGTTCGGGTTGCACGGTCTCCACGAGGGATACGGGCCTCAGACTTGCTGTGGGCACGGATCGACCTCAGAGACCTCGGGAACCCACCTCCTGTGTGGCAATATTCTTCGGAGTCCGCAGGAGCTTTGGAGATGCCAACCGGTCAGTTGCGTTTTTGGTGCCTGCCAAGCAGGGGAGTAACTCCTTTACTCCAAGGGAGATTCTTCGGTCATCCAACGTCGTGTAGATAGTTGAAGTTCTGGGATTCTGTATCAGAGTTTCGTCAAGGTAAATCTAAAGTCCTGTAGTCAGGGGTTCCTACTTTATACCCAAGGAAGGGGTGGGACAAACTCTGGGGATCCACCTATGGGAGGGTCAGGAAAGAGGGGTGGCTACACCCATTTCCTTTGTCCAGTTTCACGCCAGAGCAGGGGCTGGTAGCCCCTGCAACCGATTTGAGCTGGACTATGCACAGGGACACCAAATGTGCCCCCAGTGCAGACTTCAAAGCACTCTTGGAGTGCACCCACCCAGCCCCAATACACTAAAGCCTGTCTGGGAGGTGGTCACACCTCCCTGTGACAGGAAACCTATTGTTCAGGCCTCCCCTGCTGGAGTTTCATCCAGCAGCAGGAGGGCAGACTCGTGTCTGTGGCTGCAGCATCCATTTTGTGATGCCGGGGTTCTGTTAAGCTGGTAACCGGGTGTACCGGTGGTGCCATGTTTCTCCCTCTAGTAGGTGGAATCATACCTCCCACCCCAGTTACTGACGTGGAGGTATGATTCCAAGGTGTTTGACACCAAACACGACATGTTTCCATGCAGCCATTCTCAAGTTAGCATTTACCGGGAGGTTATAATGCACTTAAGAGTATATGGTCTGGCTGCATCACAAACAACCCCGGAATGAAGATTCCGAAAGCTGCAGAGGGGCTCTGCTCATGCATGGGCACCCTCTCACATGAAACCCAGCACCCTGCCTTCAGGATTGTTAAGGCTCTGTGTTAGAAATGGGGATTCTCTAGTTGGCCGCGGCTGGCGCCGAGGTCCAAATAGGGATCCTTCTTCCTAAGTCAGAGTAAGGGGGCTACACCCTTTGATAACCCCTGCTCAACCCTGTGGTAACATAGCACGAGCAGACAGGCCTATCTCAGAGGCAGTGTGAAGCATTTATGACCATACACAATAACACAGGAGAGACGCTACAAACGGACACCACAAGTAGTTATAGAAAAATAGTTATCTTTATATAGACTGAACACGAGGCTAAAAGCACTCAAGGAGCCACAATGCACACAATTACAGATTCACTTCAAAAGCAATAAAGGCACTCGAAACAGGGGTGGAATGGGCTTAGTTCGGGGCCGGGGTCCACGCGACCCGGTGATGCACAATGTACCTAAGATGTAAAGGCGGCACGGCACGCAGCCTCACAAGGAAGCTGCGGTGATGACAGGCGGACTCGCAGCGGCCACAGCTCCCGGCTGTAGCGGTCCGCGGCATGCACTCACGATAATCCTGGGACGGGGATTAAAGGCGGGCACCCAGCGGTACCCGCAGGTGGTAACAAGATCCTGGAAGTGGTGACTAGTGCGGGCACTCAGCGGCACAGCTCCTCAGCTGCAGCGGCCCGCGATAGCGATGATTCTCGTAGGACGGCAAATGCGGGCACTCAGCGGCACAGCTCCTCAGCTGCAGCGGCCCACAATAGCGATAGCGATGATTTCCGTAGGATGGCAAACACGGGCACTCAGCGGCACAGCTCCTCAAGCTGCAGCGGCCCACAATAGCGATAGCGATGATTTCCGTAGGATGGCAATTGCGGGCACTCAGCGGCACAGCTCCTCAGCTGCAGCGGCCCGCAATAGCGATAGCGCTGATTTCCGTAGGATGGCAAATGCGGGCACTCAGCGGCACAGCTCCTCAGCTGCAGCGGCCCACAACAGCGATGATTTTCGTAGGATGGCAAATGCGGGCACTCAGCGGCACAGCTCCTCAGCTGCAGCGGCCCACAACAGCGATAGCGATGATTTTCATAGGATGGCAAATGCGGGCACTCAGCGGCACAGCTACTCAGCTGCAGCGGCCCACAATAGCGATAGCGACTTTCAGCCCGCGTTCCCCGCAGTAGAACCAGAGGCTCTGGAATTCTCTGTAGTTAAATCAAAGAGATCCACCATAAAGGGGGTTATTCATAGAAGGTCTGACTGTGTTAGGGAAGTGTGTTTCTCATCCTGGAGTGGATGCACACAGTGTGTGCTTAAATACCCCTCACACACCAAAAGGGCCCTTGGTGTCATGCTTCATCATAGGGTCTTCCCGCCCCGCTGCGGGACGGGGCGCGCTACGACCTACGACTACGCGGGAGCACTGTTCTAACAATACTATGTGTAGTGAGAGGAAGGGTCTGGAGTGAATAAAGGTAGGTGAATTAAAAAGGACCTGGCCTCATGGACTTAGAAAACTTTAATAGGTCGTCGAGGCTGGACCTGTTAAAAGGTGATGCGGAGATGTCCTGCCTATAATGTGCGGATACTCCTATAAAGTCAACATGTTTCGAAGCAAAGGCTTCTTCATCAGGACTGAAAGATCCCTCAGTACTCACTATGTTGATAAAGCCAAGTAGGTGTGCTATATACAAAAGTGAAAAATAGGAAAAATGCAGGAATTTCATGCACTTAATACGATACCTAATAGTACCTCTAATATGTTAATCTGAAAGAGAAAGTGCAATTAATAGCGCTTTCCCATGCGCAAACACGCGAAACCTGTGAAAGGAGAATAGATAAAAAATAAAGTAAAATTTCCACATGGTGACTGTAGTGTATTCTTAGTGCTAATAATATCGTGGTCTATCTGTGCAATGACCTGTGGAAACAAGCATTTGCAATGCAATAGGTCTCGCATTTACGCGAGTTTAAGCTATTGGCATTGTAATGACAATGCCTTTTATTTATGTTTTGAAAACGAAAAAAAATAAAAGGCATTGTCATTTGCAATGTCAATAGCTCAAACTCGTGTAAATGCGAGACCTTTGCATTGCAAATGCTTGTTTGTCTTATAACAGTTCTTTGTATAGAACTAAGCAAAAACCTCCGTTACTGTTCAGCAATAGCAAAGTGACTGTGTAGTGTCATAGTGAATATTCTGCAAATGTACAGTGCCTGAATCATTATTAAAAATGTGCATTTCTTAATCAGGGCCCTCAGCGCCTGGTGCCAGATGGGGTAGGTGATTAGAGCAGACCTGCAAGCGGTGACGTTATTCTTTTTATGCTGGGTTAGATTTTATTTCCATGCAACAAGTCAGTGCTAAAGCACCTGTGAAACTTTTTTTCTATTTATTAAGCTTCGCTGGGCATGAACATTTCAGGCTGTGTTTACACTGTGTGGGATGGTTCGTCACCGGGTTAAAGGCCAGGCTGCTTGTGATGTTTGCTCAGCCCAGTGCGCAGAGGCTCGGGAGGCCTTGCGGAAGTCCTGTCGCCCCTCAGGTGCCGTTCCTGAGATGCAAGCACCGTTCTTCGTGAATGCCAGCTAGGGGCAGTGGCGTACTCCTGTACCCTGTCAAAAGTGGAAGTGGACGGCTGCTCCTGAATACCCCCTGACGGCTGGAATCTTGGGAAACACGGCTTTCGGGAAAGAGGGTGGGAAGGAAAGAGAGGAGGGGTGCTCTCTGCAGCGTTGTCGGTAAGTCTAGCAGCCCTAAGTGCGAGGTCCTTAAACAAGACCTGGTATGTTGTTGAGAACAATTAGTGCGCTAAGAAAACAACAGGTACAGATGAGTTTCAATGTAAATGTAAAAATAAAACGAAACAAAGTATTTTTTCTGGTTGTCAAACAAGAAAAATAAGTTTAAAAATCTTTAGAAGGCGTTTAACTGGTCCTGTTAAACGTAGACTTTTTAAATGTCTTTAGAGCACATCGCAAGCAAACACCCTTTATGCACATTAATAAATACTCTAGCTACGCGAAACATGATGTTTTAAAAAAATATATATTTGTCAAAGCTGAAGAAGTAATATCGCCGAATCCTGTAGCTAGCGATTCCTTGGGTGAAAAACTGTACTCTGCACTTACTCTGCATTTCAACATGAAATTAGAAACTCGTCGATTTTCTTAACACATTGTAAAATGCAGCGTTTACATATATCGCCGAATTTACAAGAAAGTTGTGTTCGAAAAGATACAAAAGAATTGCCCATGGACAAATTAAAACAAGGGTGTCTGTCGGGAGGGTGCTCTTCATCAGGGCACGGTGTGTTTCCAAACACTGGAGCGAGAGCGCCCTCTGCCGTCGCACTGCGGCAGCAGACATCAAATCCTGGCTGAGCTTAGCACAGCTGACCAGACGCCATGCACCATGGTCTTTTCGTAGGTTACCCGCACGGCCACCATGTGCTTCCACTATCGCGCCTGCGTCGGGGCACGATAATTGGAAACACATGGCGGCCGTGCGGGTAACCGCACGGAAAAGGCCATTGTGCACGAGCGTCTGGTCAGCTTTCAAAAGCCCCTTACATAAAGTCTCGCAGAGCAGCGCTTGCGCGCTACTCTCTAGGCTCGTCCCAAAAAGGAGACAAACGAGACACACACACACACGGAACAGAAATCACACACTCTATTTTTGTGACTAGAGTAATTGTCAAAAGGTTCGTATGTACATAATGTCTTCAAACATTGGTCAATACATACTATGTAATGTAGGAGATAATGCTCCATGAGCCTCTGTAACGGGTAGGGAAGGGTGTCGCCCACATAATTCTGTTAAATAAAGTTGGAAAAAGGTTTTGCTAATTGCTGATGGATGTCCTAAGCCTGCAACACAAGGGTTTCCTTAACGGCTATGAAATTCCTGATTTAACTACAGAGCATTAGAGGAGGACGTATCCACCCTAGTGTCCGTGTACGACACTACCTCTTCACTCCCTAATCTTGTTACTTAAAGCTCTGGAATTCTCAACAGAGGCCTCACCTGCGGGGAGAATCGCCCTCAAATAGGAGTCCAGACGGCTGATGGGTGAAGTCTAATGTCCCTGAGACTTCAGCAGGAGGCGAGTTCAAATCAGGCCCTTGGGTAGTTGCTTCAGCAAGATGGATGAAAGTTTCAAAGTCCTTTCCCTCTAGTTACACGGACAGAGGTCTCGTCTTGGCATCCAGAAGTAACACCCTCGTGGGGGTTTTCGCGACATCTTTATACCCCCTCGCCTTTGTTCTCTCAAAAGTCACAAGTCACTGAACCCAGTCAGAACCAGTTCGGGGAGGTCCTGGGGGCACGTTGTTTACGAGGCGGCATCCTGCCCTTTAGGAGAGGGGGTCTGCCATCAGACGCACCGTGGGAGGGGGAGCCATCATTCACCTTGCCAGGCGCAGCCCTGCTCAGATCAAAGGGTCACCCCTCCCCATACTCCAGCTGCAGATCCCTCTACTCGACCCAGGTCGGGTTCAGCCTACCCTGTCCCTCCAAAACCAGACGGCCAATACACATAACAGCAGAGCACACTGGAAGATTTAGGCAAGAAAATACCCACTTTCCCAAAGTGGTATTTTCAGACACAGAATATAGAAATATCCCTCACTAAAAGATGTACTTTAATATTCTGAGCTCAGGCATACTAAATTCGACTTTCCACTTTACAAGCTGCTTCTGTGGGTGGCGCAATCAGCGCTGCAGGCCCACCAGCAGCATTCGGTCTACCAGCCCTGGGCACGCACGGTGCACTATACTAGAGACTAACAGGTAAACCAAATGAGCCAATTATGGGAGCATCAATTCATACAGTCAATTTACCATAGGGAGCATTCGCGCTGTGGCACGGAATGGCCGTGGCACAGCGCCCAGAGCATCTAACACCAGCAAACACAGAGGAGACAAAAAGCGAGAAATGGAGGGGAGACCCACGCCAATGGTGCCAGGTCTAACAGCCTGCCATAGGGGTGACCGATAGGTTTACACGTGCAGTGATATGGAGAGATATAGGGAACCTATATCTCCATAAGGGGTGGATACACCACCTTACACAGGTTGCTGTAGCAGACCTGTTGTGTCATTTTGGGTGGCCTCTCAGGGGTGGCATAATACATGCTGCAGCTCCTGGGAGGCCTCTGGGGTACCTATGCCCTGGGTACATAGTATACCATATACTAGGGACTCATAAGGGTACCCCAGAATCCAATCTGGAGTGTACCTAAAGTACATGCAATCAATTTAGAGTAGAAAGCAGATAGACTGGGGTCCTGATTAGCAGGGCCTCAGTCTGGCTAAGTCGAAAAACAGTGAAACATCAGCAAAAAGTGGGGGTAACTATAAGAAGCAGATCCTACTCTCCTACACAACCCCCCCCCAAACGTCAGGACATTAAACTAACCTTGACCAGTTGAGTCTTCATGTTCTAAGTGGAAATATCTTGCGAGTCCATCTACATTGGCATGGTTACTCCCAGGTCTATATTCCACTGTATAGTCCATCCCCTATAGGGAAATGGACCACCTCAAAAGTTTGGAGTTTTCACCCTTCATCTGTTTTAGCCATAAGAGGGGCTTATGGTCTGACTGAACAATGAAGTGAGTGCCAAACAAGTATGGCCTCAACTTCTTCAGAGACCAAACCACAGGAAAGGCCTCCTCTCAATGGCTGACCAACGTTTCTCTCTGGGGGTCAGCCTTCTGCTAATAAAAGCTACTGGCTGATCCTGACCTTCATCATTCAATTGTGATAACACAGCCCCTACGCCCAACTCAGATGTATCTGTTTGGACAATGAATTGCTTGGAGTAATCAGGACTTTGCAGAATGGGAGCAGTGCACATGGCCTGCTTCAGGTCATCAAATGCCTTTTGACAGCTAACTGTCCACTGAACTTTTTTTGGCATTCTTTTAGAAGTTAAGTCATTCAAAGGGGTCACTATGGATCCATAACCTTTGACAAATCTTCTATAGTACCCAGTCAGGCCCAAGAAAGCTCTGACCTGAGTCTGGGTGGTTGGAGCAACCCAGTCCATGATGGGCTGGATTTTGCTCTGCAATGGTTGAACCTGGCCTCCACCCACAAGGTGGCCCAGGTACACAACCTGACTCTGCCCTATCTGGCACTTGGTGGCCTTAATAGTTAGGCCTGCTCTCTGCAGGGCCTCCAAAACATTTCGCAGGTGGACCAGGTGATCCTCCCAGGTGGAGCTAAAGACAGCAATATCATCTAGATATGCTGCACTATAGGCTTCCAGGCCTGTAAGGACTTTGTTCACCAACCTTTGAAAAGTGGCAGGTGCATTTTTCAAACCAAAGGGCATCACCACAAATTGGTAGTGCCCACCAGGGGTAGAAAATGCTGTCTTTGGCTTTGCATCATCAGCTAGTCTGATCTGCCAGTAGCCAGCTGTCAAGTCAAATGTGCTCAGAAACTTGGCTGAGGCCAAAGTGTCTATAAGCTCATCTGCCCTTGGTATGGGATGGGCATCAGTCCTAGTGACTGCATTGAGACCTATGTAGTCTACACAAAACCGCATCTCTCTTACCACCCTGGGTGTGAGGTTTAGGCACTAAGACTACTGGACTAGCCCAAGGGCTATCCGAGGGTTCAATCACACCCAAATCCAACATCTTCTGGACTTCAGTCCTGATGCAGTCCCTGACATGGTCAGGTTGCCTGTAAATCTTATTTTTAACAGGCAGACAGTCCCCAGTGTCCACTTCATGAGTGCACCAGGTAGTCTGACTTGGAGTCAGTGAGAACATATGTCTGAACTGATTGAGAACTTTTCTGCAATCAGTTTGCTGCTGGTCAGTGAGGCTGCCTGCCAAGGCTACACCATCAACTGAACCATCATCAGGGTTCTTGGAGAGCAGGTCAGGGAGTGGATAACTCTCTTCCTCCTGTCCCTCATCAGTAGCCATGAGCAAGCCCATGTCTGCCCTGTCAACATATAGTTTCAGTCTGTTGACATGGAGCACCCTGTGGGGGCTCCTGGGAGTTCCAAGGTCCACCAGATAGGTAACCTCTCTCCTTCTGTTCAACAATGGTATGGGGGCCACTCCACTTGTCTTGGAGGGCTGCTGGGGCCACAGGCTCCAACACCCATACTTTCTGTCCTGGCTGATAAACAGTCAGCACAGCTCTTTGGTCATGCCAGGCCTTTTGCAATTCCTGGCTAGCCTCAAGGTTTTTAGTTGCCTTCTTCATGTACTCAGCCATCCGGGAGCAGAGACCAAGTACATAGTCCCCAATATCCTGTTTAGGGGTTTGAAAGGTAACTCCCATCCCTCCTTCACTAGACACAATGGACCCCTAACTGGATGTCCAAACAGAAGCTCAAATGGGCTGTAACCAACCCCCTTCTGTGGAACCTCTCTGTAGGCAAAGAGAAGGCAGGGCAAAAGAATGTCCCATCTGCGCCTAAGCTTTTCTGGGAGACCTTTAATCATGCCCTTTAAGGTTTTGTTGAACCTTTCAACTAAACCATTGCATTGTGGGTGATAAGGGGTGGTGAATTTATAATTTACACCACACTCCTTCCACATAGCAGTTAAGTAACTAGACATGAAGTTTGCATCTCTGTCTGATACTACCTCCTTAGGAAAACCCACCCTGGAAAAGATTCCCAGGAGGGCTCCTTGCCACCACAGGAGCTGTGGTGGTCCTGAGGGGAATTGCTTCTGGGTACCTAGTGGCATGGTCCACCACCACCAGGATAAATCTGTGCCCAGATGCTGTTTGAGGATCTATGGGACCAACAATGTCAATCCCTACCCTCTCAAAGGGAACCCCCACCACAGGTAGTGGTATCAGGGGGGCCTTTGTAGTGCTACCTGCCTTACCACTGGCTTGGCAGGTGACACAGGAGCGACAAAACTCCTTGGTGTCTTCAGACATATGAGGCCAATGAAAGTGAGGGACAATTCTGTTCCAAGTCTTGTTTTGGCCTAGGTGACCTGCCAATGGGATATCATGGGCTAGTGTCAATAGGAAGCTCCTAAACTTCAGAGGTATAACCAACCTCCTGGTGGCTCCAGGCTTGGGGTCTCTGAGTAAAGGAGTCCATCATCCCAGTAGATCCTATGGGACCCACTAGCACTCCCAGCAGCCTCAGCAGCAGCTTGCTGTCTGAGGGGTTCAAGAGAGGGGCAGCTCAGTTGCTCCTGGCTCAGATCTGCCCTGGAAGGGCCCCCTGTCCCCAAGAACTCAACCTGATCAGGTTCAAGCTCATCTGGGACAGTTCCTTCTTCAGGACTGAGATCATCTCCCTCAGGAGACTGATCTGCATTTTGAGGCAGGGGGAAGGCACTGCCTTAACCCTACTGTTCCTCCTCTTGGGAGGCACCTGGTCCATTCTTCCAGGATCCAGGGCCTGTTCAGTTTTAGACATTTTTGCCTGTGACCTGGTCATAGCAAACACATCTGGAGGGATGCCCAACATTTCTGCATGGGTCCTGAGCTCAACTTCAGCCCAAGCTGAAGTTTCCAAATCATTTCCAAGCAAGAATTCAACAGGGAGGTCTGCACTTACCACAACCTTCTTAGGGCCAGTTACCCCTCCCCAGGTGAAATTAACAACTGCCAGGGAATGGTCTGTCCTGACATTGCTAGCATTGGTCACTTGGTATATTTCACCAAGTATGATCTGCTCAGGGGCTACAAGATCTTTTGTCACCATTGTGACACTTGCTCCTGTGTCCCTGAATGCCAAAGCCTCTTTTCCATTAATCAAGGGCTGCTGTCTGTATTTGCCCAGATTACTGGGACTCACATAGGAGGACATATTCATGCCTCCATCACAGATCAGTACAGCCTGAGTTGGAACTCTGACTAGGCCAGAGTCCACCTCAGAACCCATGGTTAACCCTACTACACCCTTATTCTGAGTACCACCACTTGAAGCTGAACTAGGGGGAACAGTTGCCTTAGGGGCAATGGTGGCTGGAGTTGAGTCTTTGGTCTTGGTACAATCACTAGTCCAATGGGTTTTCTGTTTACAGATTTTACACCATGGCTTCTTTGGCCTTTTCCTTTGTTAGATTGGGACTCCCCACCAGATGCAGATTTTTGGGGCCCTTGAGAAGACTTCTGGTCTTTACCCTTCTCCCCACCCTTATCAGAGCTTTTAGAATCTTGCTTCTTAGAGTCACCACCTTGGTTCTGAACCTTCTGCCTCACCCTGGTTCTGACCCATTTGTCTGCCTTCTGACCCAATTCTTGGGGAGAGGTCAGATCAGAGTCCACCAGGTACTGATGCAACAGTTGATTTTGACAGTTAAGGATCTGCTCTCTCATGATTAAATTATACAATCCTTTGAAATCACACACCTTACTGCCAAGTAACCAGCCTTCCAGAGCCTTAGTAGCACAATCAACAAAGTCAACCCAGTCCTGAGTCTGTGCATTTTGGGTGTCTCTGAACTTTAACCTGTATTGTTCAGTGGTTAGGCCAAACCCATCAATCAGAGCACTCTTCAGGACTTTATAATTATCAGCATCCTCTTCTCTTTCAGTGAGGAGCTTGTCTCTACCTTTGTCTGCAAAGGAGAGCCACAATATTGTTGCCCACTGCTCCTGAGGGACCCTCTGTACTTTACAGGCCCTCTCCAGTGCAGTTATCCATTTGTGGATGTCATCCCCACTCTGGTAGGGAGGGACAATCTTGTTCAGGTTCCTATGGTCATGAGTATGTTCTCTACCTCTAGGGACACTGCTGCTGCCACCATGGGACCCTAGTCCCAACTTCTGAGAAGCTCTCTGAAGCTCCAGGGATTCCCTATCTAAGGCCAATTGCTCTCTCTTGATTCTGAGCTTAGCTCTCTCAAACTCAAGCAGTTGGCATTTCTTCTCATAAGAGGATGCCCTTTTATGAGAAGCAGAGGACCCTATAGAAGTACCAGAATGATTAGATTCCTGAGAAGGAGATCTTGATCTTCTTGGTAGACTATTAACCCTTCCAGGTGGGGTAAAGAGAACCCCACTGGAGTCTCCCTCCTCACCTTCAGGAAGGATTGGCTGTTCCAGGTTAGAATCATTTTGATCCACCTGGCCAGCATCAGAGTCTGGGTCATAGTAGTGTTCACTACCTGGCCTTTCCTCTTCTGCTGTCCCACCCCTTTGCCAACCTCATCAGACCCTGGGGTCCTTCAGAGGTCATCTTCAAGCAACAACTTTATGAGATGTTGGGTGGTAGGGCTTTTCCCTGTCTTCAATTTCCTAGAGGCACACATAGTCCTCAATTCTTGGTATGAGACCTGGTCATACTTAGTTGGGAGAGGTCCACTGACTTCTGCCCTTGAAGACATGACTAGTGTGGTGTGGTGTATGCACCTACCTACTCTAGTGGGGCCTACTAAACTCTCTTGAGTTGTAGAAAGGGTGTGCTAAGCCCTTGACACACAACTCTAAGTTCAGTAGAACTTACTGTATTCTAAACTTGATTTATATGTACCTATGTACCTATAGTGGTTTTCAGTTAGTCACTCAAAGAGATTATCTGGTAAAGCAAAAGCAAGCTTGAATCCAACCGCTGCACACCAATGTGAGAAGTTGGCCTGGCATATGCTGTCCACTAGTTATAGTGGGCACCTTGCATCAGTCCAAACGACCCTTATTGATGATAGGTTTAAAGACAACCTTTATTGAAAGCTATCCTAGTGGTAGCTATGGAGAGCAGCCTTCAGGCTAAGTCTTGAAGGAGTGTAAAGCAGCTTGGTTTACCAGATTATAACCTCTTGAATGACCAAATGAAAGGAGAACCACACCAGGTATATATATATAAAATATATGTATTTATTTCTAAACACTCACTACTAATCTCTTTATGAGATTAGAGTCCAAGATACACAATATCACAGTATTAAAACGACAGTAAATAGCACAATATACAATGGGCCCCAGGGGGGACCAAACCATATATTAAGAAAGTGGTATAAGAACCACGACTTGACTAGACACAGTACCTAGAGCACGTAGAAGCGCTGGGACCCCAAGGAACCACCCAAGGTAGTGACACAGGAGACCCACGGGGGACGTGTGCAGTATGAGAACACAGCCGCGAGCGCCGTAGGATTCTATGAGGAAAGTCGCGGTTGAAATTTTTAAAGCAAAAGGACACTTAGGAGAGGACGTTGAGCAAACCCCTTTAGACTTAAGGGGTTCTAGGGCCAACACCCATGGGAGCACCGTAGTACCCGAGTTACCTCACCCAGGGAAGCAGGGTGCATAGGTGGTAAATGGTGTCGGGAATTGTCGTTGATTTCAATGGCGATCTGCTGCAAAGTGCTGCTGCCGTGAAGAAGAAAAGTGTCCGGGATGATCCAAGCCTGGATCGAAGATGTGAAGAACCTGAAAGCAGAGGGGCCAAAGTCTGGGTCACCTCACGGGACCAGGAGCGGAGCAACCGAATGCCCACCGATGTCGGGTGCTTCAGGTGCGAAGAGGTGAAGCTTGACTCTGCAGCCACGGGGTCCAGAAGACGTCGAGGATGACCAGGAGCCGGATTCGAGCTGTCCCACAAAGGATGTCGAGTGCTGGGGTGTCGGTGTTCCGATTGAACACAACAAGCCTTGGCAACAGCAACCCACACAGGAAGAGTAAAGATGCTTTGGTGCGGACCAGCAAGGTCCGGGGGACTCCCCAAGCAATGGAGAGTCAGGGCACGTCTTGAGCAACCAGGGTAGCCCAATTAATCTTAGTGTCGCCTTCACAGGGACCCACCAGTCGACGGACCAGGGATCGCGAAGGGACCTCGAGAGAAAACACAAAGGGCCAGCTCACGGAACACTCGTGGAGTGTAGGCTGGCAATCTTCGGTGGAATTGCTGCTCGGGGTCAGGGCTACAAGTAACCCAAAGCTCAGCTTCAGAGGTCGCCTCAAAGCTGATGCTTCTGCAAATGGTCGGTGTCCAGGGGTTCGGGTTGCAGTCTCCACGAGGGATACGGGCCTCAGACTTGCTGTGGGCACAGATCGACCTCAGAGATCTCGGGAACCCACCTCCTGTGTGGCAATATTCTTCGGAGATCCGCAGGAGCTTCGGAGATGCCAACCGGTCAGTTGCGTCTTTGGTGCCTGCCAAGCAGGGGAGTAACTCCTTTACTCCAAGGGAGATTCTTCGGTCATCCAACGTCGTGTAGATAGTTGAAGTTCTGGAATTCTGTATCAGAGTTTCGTCCAGGTAAATCTAAAGTCCTGTAGTCAGGGGTTCCTACTTTATACCCAAGGAAGGGGTGCAACAAACTCTGGGGACCCACCTATGAGAGGGTCAGGAAAGAGGGGTGGCTACACCCATTTCCTTTGTCCAGTTTTGCGCCAGAGCATGGGCTGGTAGCCCCTGCAACCGGTTTGAGCTGGACTATGCACAGGGACACCAAATGTGCCCCCAGTGCAGACTTCAAAGCACTCTTGGAGTGCACCCACCCAGCCCCAATACACTAAAGCCTGTCTGGGAGGTGGTCACACCTCCCTGTGACAGGAAACCTATTGTCCAGGCCTCCCTGCCGGAGTTTTGTCCAGCAGCAGGAGGGCAGACTCGTGTCTGTGGCTGCAGCATCCATTTTGTGATGCCAGGGTTCTGTTAAGCTGGTACCGGGTGTACCGGTGGTGCCATGTTTCTCCCTCTAGTAGGGTGGAATCATACCTCCCACCCCAGTTACTGGGGTGGAGGTATGATTCCAAGGTGTTTGACACCAAACACGACATGTTTCCATGCAGCCATTCTCAAGTTAGCATTTACCGGGAGGTTATAATGCACTTAAGAGTATATGGTTGGCTGCATCACTAAACAACCCCGGAATGAAGATTCCGAAAGCTGCAGACGGGCTCTGCTCATGCATGGGCACCCTCTCACATGAAACCCAGCACCCTGCCTTCAGGATTGTTAAGGCCTGCATAGGGGTGACGGATAGGTTTACACGTGCAGTGATATGGAGAGATATAGGGAACCTATATCTCCGTAAGGGGTCGATACACCACCTTACACAGGTTGCTGTAGCAGACCTGTTGTGTCATTTTGGGTGGCCTCTCAGGGGTGGCATAATACATGCTGCAGCCCCTGGAGGCCTCTGGGGTACCTATGCCCTGGGTACATAGTATACCATATACTAGGGACTTATAAGGGTACCCCAGAATCCAATCTGAGTGTACCTAAAGTACATGCAATCAATTTAGAGTAGAAAGCAGATAGACTGGGGTCCTGATTAGCAGGGCCTCAGTCTGGCTAAGTCGAAAAACAGTGAAACATCAGCAAAAAGTGGGGGTAACTATAAGAAGCAGATCTTACTCTCCTACAATCGCCACAGAGGACCCCCGCAAATATCGCTAATGAGATGCAGAGTAGGTGTTTCCGTGTCAAAAGCCGAGACCGCATCACACCTCAACATTCATAACGAGCAGCCACATCGGCGATAAAAAAACAAAACAGGTGATAAGGCGTGTTAGCACCAAGAAATTTACACCTGCTCTGACCTGGTGTAAAGTCGGACGGCAGCCAGCACCACAAAAGGGAGCACAGCCCAGGGCCACATTCGGAGGGCAACAGATGCCATGGAGCCACCCATCATGCGGCCCGGACACCCAAGAGGGCCACAACACCCACCTCCACCACCCCAGGACCCCAACCCACACCCGGAACACCCCCCCCCACGGGCCACCACAGACGCAGTGCAGACAAACTCAGCGGAACCCCAGGAAACGTACCAGCCGGACAGACCCAACATCTGACAATCTCACCATCCACTACAGGCTGAAAGGGACAACCAACCCTACGCATCCTGACCATCATCGCCTAACAGGCCTACGGCACCAACACAGCGGACAACCAACATCCCACCCCACACAAAGCTGATGGCGTGGCTGCACCTGTTGGCCCCTGGGACCCCCAACCAACACCCGCCAGAGTCGGAGGAGTCTCACAGCCAGCCACATCCAAGTCCCCCACACCTGTCCTGGACATCATCACCCTGGTACCCCAGTCCCCATACGTACAACACAATGCGCAGGATCCGCTGGAGACCAAGCAAGGACCATACGTCCAAGCAGGATGCACGCACGTGTTGGGGGCAATACACAGCACACATGTACTACCTGTGCCCCTGGTGACACAGCACACAATCACCGCAACAGGAAGCACACGTCTCACATCAATGTGCAGGCAACAACAGAACACCGTGGAACACCCAACAATGTCGCCTTCAAATACACAGCCAGTGTGCATGATACCTTCATCCCTCTGACAGTCCATCATCAACCAGCGTTCCCAGGATGGCAACAAGGCAAATGCACAGCCCCTTGGCAATATCCAAATGAACACCCCACACACCAACTCCACAACCATGCAACTCACAACGCTGGCAATACACAGGTCACAAAATCACATACAACAGGCACAACAACATGCCCACCCACCAGACACGACAGAACAACTTACAATGTCCACATGGGCAAGCCCTGAACATGAGCCTGCAACGGCATGGCACCTCAGCCACATAATAGCCGAATGTGGGGAGAGGTGGCAACCAGGCATGTGTGAAGGATGCAGTAGAACCATGATTGGGAAAGTACACAATGCCAAGAGTGCCGGAGATGTGCTGGACACCTCGCAGTATGCAGAACACATCCATATCCATGGCGACATACACCGCATGTGTATGGAGTGTAGTGGACAGTGGACGCCACCATGTCACCCCAGCCAGTGGGGACCTCGCGGAAATGTTGCCTGTTACGCCCCCTAAGCGTCAGGGGAGTGGGATGGCCCGGCGTACGCCACGCCAGCGTAGGGGTGTGAATAAAAAGCACGTAGGCCTGGGCGTGGTCCTCTTCCCGGAAAGACCCACATCTCTGCCAGGGCGGCGCCTCCCACCCCGCCACGAGGCCGACGCCATCCTCGTGAGCGGAGTTGCCTGCGATGCTGTGCGCCTGCCGGACCCCGGCACGCCGGACCACGAACCCGTCAGGCCAGCCCATGCGCAGCCAGGCCACACTGATCACCTTCTGACACCGGCGTGTGTCAAGGACGGACAAACCACGTGCCGGCGCAAGCCCCAAGCCCGAGGCCCGCGACCTTGGCAGCCACCTCAGACCATCACGGCCTCCACGACACAGGCCCGCTTTATTCCTTTTTCGTTGACATACTCTACTGCCGCCCCCGGCCTACTCCTTCGGACCAGTAGGTCCCATATGTGAAACTGTGTCCTGAGTCATGAATGGCAGTGACCCCACATCCGGGCCAGCGGCCACAGCACCAGACCCCCCGATCAGTGAGGCATAGTTCCATATGGGCATCTTGCGACACATGGTGCCACTAACCCTGTTCAACGTCAGCCTGCTACACGTGGTGCCACTAACCCTGTTCAACGCTAGCCGGCTACACGTGGTGCCACTAACCCTGTTCAACGCCAGCCGGCTACACGTGGTGCCACTAACCCTGTTCAACGCCAGCCTGCTACACATGGTGCCACTAACCCTGTTCAGCGCCAGCCTGCTACACGTGGTGCCACTAACCCTGTTCAACACCAGCCGGCTACACGTGGATGAGGGACCAGGACTACCCTGCTGACCAGTAGGTCACACATCCAGCACCTAGTCGCAAAGCACGAATGGCGGAGTCCACACCAGTGGTCGCACGGAGAGGTGTAAGAGGAAGATGCGGCTCAGTCCGGACGAATGCCGGGTCACATACACGGAGGTGACCTTAACACGTGGTGCCACTGAACCTGAACTACGCAGGCCGGTGGGGCCATCCAACCTATGCCGGCGACACTCGGTGAATGGGCCGTGCTGACCGCTGCCTCAGGCCTACACCACGGTCAGGTAGGTCACACATTTGGAACCGAGTCTTGATTACACCATGGCAATGAACATTATTTAAGGCAGAGAACAATTCACTATACACCCTCCGATGTGGTGGCAACAAGTATGTGCATGGCATCACAACCACAACTGTCTGTGGGCCTACGCGGACCACTGCCCTCGGCCTACCCTGCGCACGAGTGGGTTCACAGATTTAGAACTGAACATCAGTAATTCAAAAGGCAGAATACATTTCTTCGCACGCACGGAGGGGCGTAAGAGGATGACACGTTGCAGTCCGGAGGGAACAGGATCAGCGTCACGAAGGTGATTGAACACTACCGACAACTGCCACTGTGTCACTAACTCTGTGCCTCGCGAGCCAACGACCCATGGCTGTGGGCCACTGCTGACCGCTGCCTCCGGCCTACACTGCGGTCCAGTAGGTCACAGAGCCTTGATTTGGCATTCTTGGAGTTCACATATGTGTACCGGCATCATCGCAGACTGCATCCCCTCACAGCACATGTGCCACTAAGTTTGTTCCCCGACATTCATGGACACTCACTGGTCGTACATTGGTGGCGTTTGAGTCTATGGACTAGGGGCTAGTTTTCATCCTCATGTAGCTGATCCCGAATTATTGGTGCAAACGAGGGTTGCGCTTTCCACTCCTCCATTTGCTGCTTCCAGATAACATCAGATCTTCCGCATCATGCCCTGGAGGACACCTTCCACTGTCCTCCGCAAACCTCCGCAACATACACCTCGGACATTGATGGGGACCCGCTGAGGTCGCATGGCCCATCTGACTGCACCGCAAGTCACCGTTCCGTGGCTGGGTGCCTGTGCCGGCCGCAGTGCATCCGGGGCCACTAACTCTGTGCTGCTCAGGCCTGGGACCCCTTCTTCTGAGACATTGAATGGCCTCTGTAGCGATGGTCTTGGGGTCATCAACGCCATGTGTCTGTGGCCCTGTGCTGTCCGCCTCCTCCGGCCCCAACTGCGGGCCACCAGGGCCCACACATGGCATCGAGTCTTGGCCGGCCCAGATGTTGCATCACCGCAGGAGGCACATGCCACCACCGCAAGGACCACCTCCAACCGCCATCTGCCAGAGTCGAAAGGGTGGTCCTGACAGTCCTACGGAGTTGCTCAGACCTGTCGTGGATGCCATCATCGTCCTGCTACCCTGCTCAGCACTCCAGGTGCCAGTGACTCAGTGCACCGCAAGCCATTGTCCGTTACTGATTGAGTTTTGTGCTGTTGTGAGGTTGCGCAGGAATGTCTCCCCATGGAGTGGGGAAGACCTGGGACTATGATGAGGAAGATGTGTCAAGTGTGCGGACGGGAGAAGGCACAGACAATGGGAGGGCAGGAGGCAACAGCCCCTAGGCAGGAATGCAGACTGGTGGTGGTAGTCAAGCTACACACCCGGATCTATTACAGGGTATTGCGCTGTGGACTGCGGACGCAACTGTCACCTCAGGCAGTGTGGGGGACCTGGGACGTTGATGAGGAAGTTGATGCAGGTGTAACACACCCCACTGCATGTGCATCAGGACTAACAGGAAGGGACACAATCCTAGCAATTTCTTCACATGAGCGGGCTCTTCTCTATTGCCCCTACCTCAGTGCACTGCAACTCACGGAACCTCCTGACTGAATATTGGGTGACCTGTGTCCTTACTCCGGATCCCTCCATGTTGCTCTGCAGTTGACTCTGTTATGCTGGTGTTTTCTGTTTCCATTACACTGGTGTCCACTGTTCAGGTTGTTGCCAGCACCGAGCACTCCGTGCGGGCTGGCTTATACTCACCCCACACACATCCAGCACAGGCGTCACTGTACATGTGGCCCTGCCAAAAAGGGGCCGGGCGCACGTGCCCGTAGCCAGTTCAGCATGATATGTGCATGTGTCCCTGTGGTCTTGTTGTTTGCATGGGGGCCCTGGGCCCTACGACATTACATTGTGCTGTGTACAGCGGACGCAGACATGTCACCTCAGGCAGCGGGCTAGAACCTGGACATGTAGCTTTGTCGTCACCCACTCAATTCGTAAGGGAGTGGACTGTGCCGTCGTACGCTGAGCCAACGTGGGTGTGTGACTGGTATGTGCGTGCCCCTGGGCGTGGTTCTGTACTGGGTATGTGCATCTGCATGTGTCTCTATGGCAGTGTGGGTCTCCTTTGTGGGGTGTAGGTGGTCCCTGAAGGGTATTGGACACCCACATATGTGTTCTAGTTCGCATTCCATGGGTTGGGCAACACCTGCACCTGTTGGGCCACCTCCTTTTGGCGTTCTGACACCTGGCATTGGGGTGCCATGTGTGGGTCGGTGAAGTGTTGTGAGCCAGCCGTGATTGCGGGAGCTTCATGCTGTGTGGTATGTTGCAGGGGCTGGGTTCTCCTCTGAGTAGCTTGTCTGCCCTGTTCCTGTTGGTGGGTTGTGTGGGATGTCCATGGGCTGTTGTAGGGCGTCGGTGTCGAAGGTGTGGTGTTCATCTCCGGCATCACTGATGGGTTGTCTGTTCTGACCTGCTGGAGGTGTTGTTTGTCCCTCTGCATTGTGAAGGGGAGGTGCATGTTGGCATTGTGTTGGCGCCTTGTTCTTGTCGACATGCAGACTGTGTGACAATGTACATTGTGACTGTTTGGGCGGTGGTGGCTATTTGAGTTGGGACAGTGTACATTTGGCCTACATTGCTGATGTGGGGTTGTAGCCGTAGATATGCATCTCACAGTTCCCTGCTCTGTCCAATGTGATTGTTCTGTTTCTGCGCCTGGGCGGACCCAGTTGTGTCCCCTGTTCTGCAGTGTGGGTGTTGCACTTTGTGCCACATTGTCATGGTATGTGCTGCGATTGCTATGTGTGTGTGCTGCAGTGTGCCACCGGGATGGGGGACATGTCCCTGGGTAATTTTGGGTGTGCAGTGTGCTACACCTCATTGTGCATGTGTGCCATTCACCCACCATCCCCCCAGACCCTGTTGGATCCTCACCCTGTTGTTGTTGTGTCAGGTCCTGTCGAGCTGTGTCCGTACTCCCTACTCCTTGCACCATCTCCACACTGATGACTGTGGCCTGGGTTTCCTCCAGCTCCTCCTGTGGTGCTGGACTGCCACCTCCTGTCGCCGTTGCTGCCTTCCTGTTGGCAGCGCGTTTGTGCCTGGTTTAGGTTGTCACGTCCTGGCGGAGCCTCTTGGCCTCCTGGATTGGCCTCCTCGGCACTCCGACTGCATTCCAGGTGGTCTGCTTATGGGTCAGTTGCTGGTAGTGTTCTGTCACCTCCGTGACGCTGGTCTTGTTTTCCTGCGGTCTGCACCCAGTCTTCCTCTCCCTTTTCTCCTTGGCCTTCCCCGACCCAGTTGTTCCTTGCTGGTGGTCTGTGGGGGTTGTGGGGTTCGCGTTGACCTCTGCGCTGGGTCAGGGTGCATCCATGTTGCTACGTGCTTTGGCTTGTTTCTGGTGTGTTGTTTCTGTGATTTTTATGGTGCAATTTCCCGCCAGAAGCGTGGGATTTGCGGGCCTGTGGCTGCTTTTCGCAGCTTTTTTTACCGCGATTGGCCTCATCGCATGATTTCTCGCGTTTCGCATTTTTTCTGCGTGGCGTTGATTTTCACGCTGTCATTTGACGCGTTGGTGACTATCACATGGTACCGCCTTGTTGTGAATTCCACGTTGACACAGGGTTATTTTCCCGCGATAGGCTGCGATATTGAAAGTTGCGTTACGCTACTCTTGCGGTAGTTATCACACGTTCTTGTGAATATACCCCAGAGTGTTATAACAGCAAATGCTCAATCCAAAGAAATGTGTGCCAAACCCTATACTCCTTTCAAGAATAGATCAAAATTTACTCCAGTTATGCCTCGGGATTCCCTGGATGTTTTTAATGAACAGGTGGTGGTGCAAATTAAAAAATTGAACATCCATCTCAACAGAACCAAGAGAAAATTCACCTCGCATGAATGGCAATATCATCAGCTAATTGAGAAATTGCAGAAGGAAAAACAGATAGTGGTCAGGAATTCCGATAAAGGAGGTAACATCATCCTATGGCCACTGGATGACTTTATGGAAGAAGCTTTAACTCAACTTAACAACATCGAATGCTACAGGAAAAGCTCATTTTACAAATTGAAAAGTACTCAGAACGACTTATTTTCCAATTTACTGGCATGGAAAAGTGCGGGACTTTTAAGCATGGAGGAATACAAATTTTTAAAGAAAGAACATCCTACTACACCGATTATTTATTTTATTTCCAAAGTGCACAAGAACATACTAAAGCCCCCGGGAGGCCAATCATAGCAGCGTGTAATGGCCCTCTTGAGAACATGTCTAGATACATAGACCATTTTTTACAGGAACATGTAAGAAATTTGCAGTCGTATGTACAAGACACCAGTGATTTTTTACGTAAAATTGCAAATGTTGTATGGTGCCCTGAGTATCTTTTAATAGCTCTTGATGTTAATTCGCTCTACACGAGCATAAGACACGTAGATGGCATCAGAGCGGTAGAGCATTTTCTGAATCAGCGTCCTCTCAAATATGCACAACACAATCGAATGCTTGTCAACATGCTCATATTCTGTCTTGAGAATAATTAATTTTTGTTTAAAAATCAGGTGTACCAACAAGTCCAGGGTGTGGCAATGGGGGCCAGCTTCTCTCCAAGCTATGCCTGTTTACATATGGGCTGGTGGGAGGAGCTGGCCCTCAAGAAACAATTCGGCCACATACTTCAGGAGAATGTAGTAACCTAGCTGAGGTTTATCGACTATTTGTTTATAATTTGGTGTGGGACTGAGCAGAGTGCGATGGAGTTCATAGCGTCCATAAATGTAAATAATATCAATTTAAATTTTACTTCCACCATCAGTTCAGAAAAAGTAACCTTTTTAGATGTACAGATTCAGATTTTAAACAACAAGATCACTACATCCTTGTATCGTAAGCCAACAGCTGGCAACACAGTCCTGCATGCAACGAGCTCACATCCCATACACCTTATACAGAGTATCCCTTACGGGAAATGTTGAGAATAAGGAGGAAATGTAGTGACGAGACAGATCTAATAATTAAGCAACAGGAGAGCAAGGAGCGATTCCTAGCACTGGGCTACAAATCCAAAATGATGGACGCGGCCATAGTAAAATCAAGGCAACGACCAAGAGATGACCTTCTGCAGAGAAATCCGAGTGATAGTGGCAAGGGGGCAAATACACAAAGTGACCTAGTGAGTGAACCCACAAGATTGATACTAACATACTCTAAACAGGAAAGGCAGCTAAGAGGTATAATCAAGCGCAACTGGCCATTGGTCCTAGATGATCCAGTGATAGGCCACAGACTGCCTAAAGCCCCGGCTATTACCTACAGGAAGTCAGCATCTATGGGAACCGCCTTAGTGAAAAGTAGCCCAGAGGATGCACGAATAGGAACTTGGCTAACTGCAAGGAAGGGATTTTATAAATGCACTAGTTGCAAAGCCTGCAGATTTGGTACCAAGAAGAACTCCTACCAAACAGCGTTTAACAACAAAATGCAGATGATCGATAAACATCTAACGTGTAAAACCGATCATGTGGTGTACATACTCGAGTGCAGTTGTGGCCTGCAGTATGTGGGCAGCACAATTCTGCAGGCGCATAAGAGGATTCTGCAGCACACAAGGGCCATAGTAAATAAAGACCCCAGCTATCCAGTCGCAGGGCATTTCGGTCAATTTCACAACAGTGATCTCAAATATTTCAAATATTTCCTAATAGATGCAGTACCTGTTCAAAAAGAGGAGGACACAGGGAGGAAAAACTAAGGCGGCTGGAAACAAAGTTCATTTAAGAGCTGGACACAAAATATCCTAGGGGCCTGAATACAAGCGAGGATCTATACACATCTGTAACAAACTGAGCATTCATTGATAGGCTATGAACATTCATATTATCCATCTCTGCTTTAAGGTTCCAGGGTTTTTATCAGCATTTTATAACAGCTTTTTAGATGAAATGATTTTTATCTAGAATGTATGTACCATAATCTGTTGGAAACCTTGAGAAATTTGTCATCATGTTGCACTTTATTCATTCATTTATTTATTTACCAGGGCCTAATCAGCATTTTATAACAGCTTTTGGATGAAATTATTTTATCTAAAATGTTTGTTCTATAATCTGTTTGAAACCTTGAAATATTTATTAGCATGTTGCACTCTATTCATTTATTCATTTATGTATTTATCTACCTGTTGCGACAGAAGAGCCACTAGTACATTATGTCTATACAGGTGGTGTCTGAAGCAAAATGCAGATATATGTAACAGTGAGCACAAGCACTTTCAGCACTATGCACTTTAGTAAGCTAGTCCTGGCTGGGGAGGATTTGTTAGCACTTAGACACTTTAATTCTGGCGGATATTTGCACATATTAGTGAATGAGTTATGCAATTTCATGCTAAGAAAAGTAGGAAAAAAGGAAAACAAGTAACAAGTTCTATTCTAGCTCAGAATGTTTATGCAACATATTCCATTCATGTCTCAGCACTAGTCACTTTAAGCACTTTATCTCAGTAGGAATACGAGTTGGGTGAAATGTGAGGGGTTACAGCAAATGTACATACACAAGCATTAAAGCGGAAAAAATAAAGCGGAGAGGGCACATAGTTATCAGAAATAAAGGAAAAATTATAGGCATAAACATTTTTTGATTAATACTATTAATGCATAGATGGGAAGTATTTATACAGCTATAATTGTGAGACAAGGCGAGGGTGTATACATATATGTGCAACAATGGACAAAAAGTATTTATACTAGTATACGCAGCATCAGTACCTGTGATTAGTAGTCTGTTGTCCACTTCCATGTAACCTCATAGAGCACTGTCACTTTAAAAGACCTGGATGTTTTATGCAGCGTTGTCATGTGATCAAGACCGACGACGGTTGAAACGCGTAATGGCAGAAGGAGTTCAATAAACCGATACAAAACTGAAGCACAAAACTGTGGTCCACACTCGTTTTCTTCAAAGGAGTGGTTTGTGGCGAGATATTGATAGATAGATATATATATATATATATATATATATATATATATATATATATATATATATATATATTAGCGTACACAAGGATATAACACACATGCATTTAGATGGTTGCACAGATATTTAGACACACGTACATTAACACTCTTTACAAATGCGTGTCTCATATATATATATATATATATATATATATATATATATTCACTGAAAAAACCATAGGTTTTAGGGACAGTTTTAGTTACTTGGACATTGCACTCGTACAAAACCCGTGAAATTCCCCCGTTATAGTTAGTTCAGCTAACTATAACTCGCGCCCGCAATGCACTGCTGATGATGTCACATATTACATCACTCATGACATGGTCAGTGACATCACTGATGACATCACTGATGACATCTCAAATGACATCACTGATGACATCATCCAGTGACTGTGTGTTTCTGTAAAGTTTAAATATTTTTAATATATATAGGAAAAGACGTATTGAAGAATGAGTGGGTGTGTAAGTGTCTGTATGGATGATTTAGTAGGTGCGTGACTGACTATAAGTGAGTGATTTAACGTATCTTACTGAATGCATGGGTTAGTGACTAAACTGGGTGAATGTCTGTATCCGTCTGTCTGTTGCTGTGTAAGTGGCTGCATGTGTTTGTGAATAGCTAAATGAGTGTCTATATGAGTTATTGAATGCTTGTCTGAGTATCTGTATGGGTGCCTGAGTGTTTGTGTGGGAGGGGTGTGTGCAACTCTGTGCATAGATGTGTGAGTGGGTGATTCACTGGGTGGATGGTTTCAAGAGTGCATCTGTGATAGACTGTATGGGTGGGTAAGTGTGTGTAAGAGTGTGTTAGTGAGTGAATGTATGTCCCAGTGGTACATGTGTGAGTAAGTACATATGTGAAAGGCAGTATATATGTGTGTTGGAGTATATAAATAGCTATAAGCAAGAGTGAGTGATTGTGATAGTGGCTGTATGGATGAGTGTGTGCTTGTATCTGTGATTGTATAAGAGCGTAACAATGTGCTACTATTTGTATGAGTAAGTGAGCTGGTGTGTGTATAACTGTATAGGTGAGTAAATGGCAGTGTGTTTAATTATTTGCATGACTGACTAGGTGTGTGAGTATCTCTATGGATGAGTGGCGTTGTTTGAGTGTCTATATAGGAGTAAGAGTGCATATGATAGTCCTGTACTGAGTGACCGTAAGTATGAGTGACTGTACGGGTGAGTGAGTGGATGTGTGTGTGTAGACCTAAGAATCAGTGACTGGGTATGTAGTTATTGGTGTTGGAGTGTCTATGGTTTTGCGAATGGCAGTCTGTAATTTAGAGTGGGTGTATCAAAGGTTATATTAGGGTGTGAGGAGGTGCATCAGATTATCACGTGGATGATGTCATCAGTGATGTCATTTGAGATGTCATCAGTGATGTCATCAGTGATGTCACTGACCATGTCATGAGTGATGTAATATGTGACATCATCAGCAGTGCATTGCGGGGCGCGAGTTATAGTTAGCTGAACTAACTATAACGGGGGAATTTCACGGGTTTTGTACGAGTGCAATGTCCAAGTAACTAAAACTGTCCCTAAAACCTATGGTTTTTTCAGTGAATTTCAAAGGTTTTTTAAATGCTAATTTGTAACTATAACGTGTCTGAAACCTATGGTTTTTTCAGTGAATTTCAAAGGTTTTTTAAATGCTAATTTGTAACTATAACGTGTCTGAAACCTATGGTTTTTTCAGTGAATTTCAAAGGTTTTTTAAATGCTAATTTCTAACTATAACGTGCCTGAAACCTACGGTTTTTTCAGTGAATTTCAAAGGTTTTGTAAATGACAATTTTTAAATGTATTAATTGTTATATTAATTTTTTTCATACTGATTTACTACATTTTTAGAAACAATTTTTTTTTACATATTTTATTTTTTAAATTACATTGTAATTACATTATACATTACATTACAAAAAATACTTTCTCAGAATGAATTACTTTAGTTTAAATACTTTGCAGATAGGCAATAGACTTTTAAGTACAGTAGTTACAGTTGTTGCAATGGGCAACACATTTTCAAACACAATGCAACATTCAGCTCAATGTGAATTTCTAGTTAAATGCAATTAGTTACTTTATGGATTACTTTTGTAACCACAGGACTGGATCCTAGATTCAGTCCTGCTACATCTCCTGTAAACAGTTGAGTAAAAGCGTTTTGGTTACAGTCGTGATTTTTAAGGAATATTATTGTATTTTAAAAGTTGACACTTAGAAACTTTTTCTCATAGAATCACCAATGTTATCCTATGGAAGGAAATTCACTTAGCAGGTAAAAACTGTTATTGTTACTTTTTCTTACTCAGTGTTGGATCCTGGATCCAGCACTGGTGCATCTCCTGTAAACAGTTGAAAAAATGCGTTTAAGTCATACAGGCGATTTTTAAGGAATATTTGTAGTTTGTGAAAATCAACACTTTGAAACTTTTTTGCTGAAAACCAGTCAATCTTAGCCTATGAAGGAAATTCAAGTTACCGGTAAGTACGGTTAAAATTACTTTTGAGGATCAGTACTGGGCTGAAAGATGCAGCACTGAGGTCTCTCCTGATAACAGGTGAGTAAATCGGAATTCGTATTTCGGCAAATTTTAGAGGAATATTTTAAAGTTCCAAAACTCCACACTTAGAAGAATTTCCAAGTGAAACCAGTCAATCTTAGCCTATGAAAGGAAATTCAAGTTACTGGTAAGTACGGTTAAAATTACTTTTCAGGACCAGTACTGGGCTGAAAGATGCAGCACTGAGGTCTCTCCTGATAACAGGTGAGTAAATCAGAATTCGGATTTCGGCTGATTTTAGAGGAATATTTGTATGTTTCAAAAATCAACACTTAGAAACTTTTTCAGCAAAAAGCAGGCAATGATATCCTAAGGAAGGAAATTCAAGTTACTGGTAAGTACGGTTAAAATTACTTTTGAGGATCAGTACTGGGCTGAAAGATGCAGCACTGAGGTCTCTCCTGATAACAGGTGAGTAAATCGGAATTCGTATTTCGGCTGATTTTAGAGGAATATTTTAAAGTTCCAAAACTCCACACTTAGAAGAATTTCCAAGTGAAACCAGTCAATGTTAGCCTATGAAGGAAATTCAAGTTACCGGTAAGTACGGCTAAAATTACTTTTCAGGACCAGTACTGGGCTGAAAGATGCAGCACTGAGGTCTCTCCTGATAACAGGTGAGTAAATCGGAATTCGTATTTCGGCTGATTTTAGAGGAATATTTTAAAGTTCCAAAACTCCACACTTAGAAGAATTTCCAAGTGAAACCAGTCAATGTTAGCCTATGGAAGGAAATTCAAGTTACTGGTAAGTATGGTTAGAATTACTTTTCAGGACCAGTACTGGGCTGAAAGATACAGCACTGAGGTCTCTCCTGATAACAGGTGAGTAAATCGGAATTCGTATTTCGGCTGATTTTAGAGGAATATTTGCACAATGGTGAAGGGAGGGGGCGGGGCCTGAGGTGACATCTGTGCAAACGCGCCCCGTTGCGCGTTTTAAGTTGGGGATTAAGTCCCCTTGAATCCTGAGGGTCCCTAGGGGCCAACTAGCCCATCAGGAACCTCCAATATGCGCCAGGGGGCTGCGTTGCAGAGACGTGTAGAGAGGCCACACCCCTTTTACACCTCTCTGCAACGCAGCTCTGTGGCGCTTTCTGGATGTACCTGTTGGGCTAGTTGGCCCCCAGGGACCCTCAGGATTGAAGGGGATTTAATTCCCATCTTAAAACGCGCCACGGGGCCTGTTTGCACACATGTCACCTGAAGCCCCGCCCTCCCTCACCACTGTGCAAACGCGCCCCGTGGCGCGTTTTGAGTTGGGGGATTAAGTCCCTTGAATCCTGAGGGTCCCCGGAGTCCAACTAGCCCACCATATACCTCCAAAAGCGCCACAGAGCTGCGTTGCAGAGAGGTGTAAAAAGGGGTGTGGCCTCTCTACACGTCTCTGCAACGCAGCCCCTGGCGCTTATTGGAGGTTCCTGGTGGGCTAGTTGGCCCCCAGGGACCCCCAGTATTCAAGGGGAATTCGTTCCCCCTCTGCAAACGCGCCAGGGGGCGCGTTTGCAGAGTGGTGAAGGAAGGGGGCGGGGCCTGCGGGCCCGATCGTTTTTAAAAAAAAAAAAAATTTTTTTTTTTAAAAATGCTTTTTTTTGCCCAGGGGGTCCTTGTGGGACCCCCTGAGCAGGCCTAGGGGGTTAGGGTGTTTCTACCCTGCCCCCTTTGTGCGTTTTGCGCACTTGTTTCTTTTTTTTTTCTCGGCGGGATACGCGCACCCTAAGCGCATCCCGCCGATTTAAAAAAAAAAAAATAATCTTTTTCTGCCCAGGGGGTCCTTGTGGGACCCCCTGAGCAGACCTAGGGGTCAGGGTGTTTCTACCCTGCCCCTTTTTGCGCTTTGCGCACTTGTTTCTGTCCCTCGGTTCTACCGAGGGACAAAATGGCTGCCAACACTTCTTGATTTGGAGTGTTGACAGCCAATTAGCATGCAGCTCGTGATCGGGAGGGTGCGCGCAGGAGTGCGCTGAGGGTACGCGTATCCGACGCGCCCATAGATATATATGTACTTTTACTTTTGATTTTCTCAGGAACTACTGAACGGATTTACACCATTTAAGCAAAAGGCACCAGTCTGAACCAAGGACTACCTCTTTGCCAAATTTGGGGTAATTCCGTTCAGCAGTTCGGGCTGTAGCTGCGACTAAAGGTTCCTATGGAAAAATGAATGGGGAAAACGCGTTTTGGGACCCCCTTTTTCTCGGCCCCCGCTTGACGTATCACCCGAGACTTTCAGGGTAGGAGCGGACCGGAGCGCCCCAACAAGTTGGAAGCTTTCGCGAAGATTCGTCAACCGACGCCAACGTTATTGCAAATAGAATGTCGCGGATTTCCTATGGATAATAGGTTGTAACTATAACTATCTACTGGCACACACACACACATATACATATACACACACGTGCATAGGAATGCACTCTGAAGCATACAATACATATGAATATATTTAGAAACGTACTCACAGAAACAGTGCAACGCACGATATGCATAAACAGATGCCCAAACACACAAATGTTTAATCACACACATACAATAAATAAACGTGCTCCCTAGCACAAAAATGCTAGTTTCTTGAAATGTACACACGCAGGCGCATACACATTTTAGGCACACACGCACCCAACACGAAGTAAATAAGATTTTGCGGGCTCGGCTAATTTTAAGTCCGATAGCTTGGTAGACCGGCGACCTCAACCCACACTTCACGCACTCAAAGTGAACGTAGCCTCAGCTTCTCTGCATCCTCCCGGCTGCACCGCTCCAGCGTTGAAGTTCTTGGTAGGAATGGAAACGCAAGATGTGGCAGTTATATTAGGAGTGAATAAAAAGTGGGTTCGTGGAAGTCACCGGCTGAGCGGGAGCTCAAAGATGCCTCCCTAGGCACCCCAAAACACCCGCCGTGTAGCGCGCTGCCAGCCACGCCGTGTTGCACGGGTGCACCCCCAAATGTCTAAAGTACTTAACCTCCTTCAAATATCAGACATAAAGGGGGGTCCAAGGTGATCGGTTTTGGCTTCCTACGCAACCGTGGAGCTGTGCACATGCACGGCTGGGCTCGCAGATGGCCACGCGCAACTTCCCACCCCCAAAAGTTAGTTAGAGCTACTAAAACTCTCCAAAATCAGACACAGACCGGGAGGCTATTGAGAAAGTCAGCGCGGTTCACCTACCACCCCACAGAAGTCTGCGAATGCACGGTGGAGGGGCGAAGATCCCCCTGTAGGCAATACAACCAATCTACTTTTAAACCTCCCCCAAGGACAGAGGTGGAAGGACGTCGCATGGGTCGCAGGTCTTGGGGCGTCGTCGCTTGTCGCCCGGAGAGCAGATCACACCTGTACAGACCACGCGGAACACAACATGTCTGCAAACAAGTCAACGTCTTCAAACATCGAGCAGACACGTTCCCCCAAACTTTGCAACTCTACCAAGGCCCTGATGGACCTGCAGGAAGTATATGTCGCATCACATCCCTCACTCCTTTCCCACAGTGCTGGCAATACATTTTTTACCAAAACAATTTAATGTCACACCATGGAAAAATAAAGCATTTCACCCAAAATAATCTCCTTTTTCAATATAAAAATGCAAACGTACATTTGCTGTACAATTGGGTGGCACGCAGGTTATTTTAACTTATGTATGATTTACACATTGATCAAGCTTTTAAAACTTACACATACACAGCAGAGCAAAGTAAAGTGTTTGCAACTACAAACTTCTAGGTCCTACAGTTGAATTTATAAATGTATATCAGATAGATGTACAGATAGACAGACAGAGATAGGAGTTTCAACCGAGAGGAAGATGCTATTAAAAAGCCGATGCGGACTGACCTTTCCAAAAGACCACAACACAGCCCATTCACCTGGGGGAGAGCATCGGGGGTAGGAGGGCAGGTGGGTTCTGCAAAGTGACGAGGGCCTAGTTATACATGCTTGGGTCTTTTATACACAAAAAAATAATAGCAAAGACAGGACTCAAGAACCCTGCTTGATATGTTTTCGCATGTTAGAGTAGTTTACAATTTTATACAGAACAAAACAAATGGAAAAAAAAAAATACACCGGCTGTCTACTAAGAAAAGCGTATTTTGATGTAGAGATTCGCAATAGCCAAACGCCTTTCAATATTTACCCTCACCAAGCACATAAACACCAGCCACATGCCCGGGCAGCTATGTGTGTGTGTGGAGGGGGTATTATATTTTGAAAGATCCACATGTTTTTGTTTCTTGGATGGTGACCACAATTTCACATTTGCCGAGGACATTCTCAGAGCTGGCGATCAGACTTTAAATTATTTTATTTTAAAAACATGAGTCTTGGGGGCCGGCTGCTGTTCAGGAGTGACTTCAACTCGACCTCCATATCCTGATCTTGGAGGCTATCTGGGGTTGCTGGTGAAGTGGGGAGCTGCACGAGTTTGGTGGTGTCATGAAGCTGGGTGGAGGTGACTTAAGATCAATGGACTTTGGAGCAGCTGAGTAATGGGGATAAATGTGTCTGAGTTGGGTGGTGGGGCGGAGGTAGGTGAAATTAGGTTATGTTGGGTGGAGTTTGGTCGGGGTGGCCTTTAGTGGTGCGGTAAAGATAGGTGGTGGGGTGAAGCTGGATGGTGTGCTGGAGTTGGGTGTTAGGATGGAGTTTGGTGGTAGGGTGGCGTTGGATGGTAGGGTAGGTGCTGGTGGTTGTAGTAGGTTGGACTTCAGTGGTGTGGAGTTTGGTGAAGCTGAATGATGGGGTGGAGTTTGGTGTTAGGATGGAGTTTGGTGGTAGGGTGGAATTGGACTGCAGGGTAGAGGTGAGTGATGGAGTTAGTTTGACTTTAATTGATGTAGTTTGAGCTTCTGTGGTGTGAAGTTGTGGGGTGGAGTTGGGTGATCATGGGTGGTGTTGTTGACCTGAGGGTAGGGTGAACCAGGGAGGCGTGATGGAATTCTGTGTACTTGAGAGGTATAAGAAAATGTGTGTATGTTTGCTAAGAGTTGGTCTGTGGGATGGAGTTGTGTGGCAGGGTACAATTGAGTGAAATGTGCTCGAGTTTGGTGGTATGGTGGAGTTGGATGGTAGGGTGGAGTTGGATGGTAGGGTAGGGATAGGTGGTTGTAGTAGGTTGGACTTCAGTGGTGTAGAGTTTGGTGAAGTTGAACGATGGGATGGAGTTTGGTGGTAGGGTGGAGTTGGATTGTAGGGTAGGGGTTGGTGGTTGTAGTAGGTTGGAATTCGGTGGTGTGGAGTTTGGTGAAGTTGATTGATGGGGTGGAGTTTGGTGGTGGGATGAAGCTGGGTCATGAACTGGAGTTGGGCTGCAGGGTAGAGGTGAGTAATGGAGTTAGTTTGACTTTAATTGTTGTAGTTTGAGCTTCTGTGGTGTGAAGTTGTGGGGTGGAGTTGGGCGATCATGGGTGGTGTTGTTGACCTGAGGGTATAGGGTGAACCAGGGAGGAGTGATGGAATTCTGTGTACTTGAGGGGTATAAGTAAATGTGTGTATGTTTGCTAAGAGTTGGTCTGTGGGATGGAGTTGTGTGGCAAAGTAGAATTGAGTGAAATGTGTTGGAGTTTGGTGATAGTGGGTAAAAACTCACCTTGCATGTTGCTATCGGGCAGGTGTCCCCCAGGCTGCTCCCCTGGGGCGAGTCCCAGCGAGTCCGCCTCTAACTTGGGCAGCATCCCGGGTCTGTCCGGGAAAGTGGCACCTGTATAGGCAGAGTGGGAGTTACTGTAACAGAAAAAAACATACACAACCATAAAACACAAAGAGCGTCTTATCAGAGTTTGCAAAGCCAACTAAACAAAAAAAGCCACCTTAATTCCCAGAAAAATATAGTGACGCCAAGAGTAGTGTAAGTGACAAAGACTTACTAAATCACCCCAGCACACACAGATCCCCATCGACACTGCCACATTGGGTGATATCGGCACAGAAAATCACTATCATCACCCCAACACCCACAGACTGTAACATCACAGACAGAGCCTCACATGCCCCCGCAACACTCACAGGCAATATCATCTCGGGCAGAGCAGGCATTCAACGCACAGACAACCAGCAACAACTACCCAGCGCTTGCTGAGAACTTCATCGCAGCTACCGGGGGCGTTACAGGCGAGAAAACGGGAAACAGCGTTTACAACGCTGTTAAAACAACGCGTACTATTACAACACGGTCGTTACAATGACCGCGTTGTTAGTACATAATACTTTACATCGCAAGTCATTACAATGACTTGCTGTAGAGAGCGCAAAGGTATTGGATATAACATCCAACACCTTCCCTGCTGTTGTGCAAACTGGAGTAGGAATAGTAAATAATACTATTCCTAAGTCCTGCGCGCCCCCTACAGCAAGTCGTTATAATGACTTGCGATGTAAAAGTATTGCGTACTAACAACGCGGTTATTGTAATGACCGCGTTATAATAGTACGCGTTGTATTAGCATGCGATGTAACATGCTATATTCGAGAAAACCAGCAAACACCATAATAAATACTGACATCGCCGCTGGGGCTGCTGACGTGTGTGGGGGTTGGGGACGGGGTAGGGGGAGGTGGAGACAAATTTGGCACAAGAACTTAACTAACTCGACACCACAGCCTATGCATAATTACGCTACCATAGGGAGAATGAAAGAAAAAGTTGCCCATAAAACCAACAAACAAACACACACAATTATTGCTTGTCAGTAAGTGCCGTACAAGAATCTGGAACACCATATACCACCCGCGGAAACAGTGACAGATACAATGAAGAACGCCCGGCGCAAACAATAACATAATCAAACAATACAGGAAACAGATCCACACTCAGCATGGGCTGTAGGGCGCACAGCTCGAGCGCACACTGATACACACAACTAGAATTATAGGTAGATCAAGCGCTGGAAAGCGCTATGGCGGTATACGATTACTTAAAGACGCTATGCACATGCCGGGCCGCAACATAAAATAACTTCTAGACCAGAAACGCAACTGCGAAACCTGCGTGTTGGTGACCACTCACGGCTCAACGGCGCTCGGAAAAGGTATTTGTATTTGGGGGCGCAGGGAATCCGCATACACAGTGCCCTGTGTACACAAATAATTTAACCCGCTGGGAGGCGGACATTACGGGGGTATAAATAAACTCTGAACAAGCATTTGCAATGCAATAGGACTCGCATTTACGCGAGACCTATTGCATTGCAAACGGGAGTGCGGGCGGGGGCAGGGGGCGAGAAGGCATGGACAGCGGAGGTGCGAGAAGGCACAGACAACAGGAGTGCAGGGGAAGGGGAAGAAGGCACAGAAAAGAATAGTGCTCTAAATAACACGTCCGTACAGTGTAACACTGGAAGTAAAGGGGCCAATAGCCATGGGAGGATACAAATGACGACATGGCATAATAAGGCGGGACTAACAAGCCTCATAATCAATCAGAAGACAGAATTTACGAAGGACAAACCCAGAAGCCAATGAAAAATATGGGCGGAGAGTGAGGGCAGCTTGTCTCCCATACTCTACTACTGCATGCCTCGCAGAGCAGGCAGCGCATGCGCGCTGCTGCTAAAGCCCAACCTAAAAAGGAGCGCCAGTTGTATGTGGCTGTGGGGTGTTTTCTCCTATTTGCAATGGTGAGGCCCTACATTCCATTACAGAGGCATACTTCAATAGTAATTGATTGGTTGTCAGTGACTCATCCAGTGCAAAATGTATTGGTTCCTAAAAGAAAATTCTGACTACTGAGTCATCAAAAGAACGTGAGGCATTTAAAAATGGTAGCGATCCTGTTACCGGAATAGTATGCCCCTTTATGCTTACTCACCTTATTTAAAGCTTGTATTTCTGGCAGAGAGGGCCTTAGAAAAATTAATAATACCACAACCTGAGCCTGAGTTTTGAGCATATGCAGAGCCCTTGAATAATTTATTATTCCCAATCGATTTTCTCTGTGTCTCTACAGTAGGAAAATAGTCCAGAAATTGTCAAGTTTTTATGGTGTGGAAATCACTTTATTTACATGCTTTCCTAAAGTGTACCTTCATTGAGACATCAGATTTATATATGAAATAACGTGATCAACACAATCGTTAAACAGGTTTAGCCAATATTCTCCCATCAATATCAACTGTACGGTGGTCGCCTTCACAGACGGATGATTTTACAGGGGAAAGAACACACACCCCTAATCACATGACCATGCAACAAGAAGCTCAGTTCAACACACCCTATAACCATACACATGGCTACGAAGACCTTCAGGAACAGGGCAAAGAAGATCTGGCTGGATATGTGCAGGCTGATGGCCCATCACCCACCAGGGCATGAGCACCCATGCTACTTTTCTAGCAACATTCCGAAATTTAGGAGATATTTTAGGCCTTGCATTGTATTAAGATTTTAAATTCATCATGGAGATTCCTTGGAATAACAATTAGCATGGCAACAGGAACAGCAGACCCCTCTACTGTGTTTCTGTCTAGTGAGTTAACCCCTTTGCTTGCCAGGCCTCCCTCCCCCGTGCCACAACCTTTTTGGCTATTTGGGGTAGTTTGCACTTGGGCCCCCATACCTTTTGTCCACATAAGATATCCATGTCAAATTTGCATCCTTTTTTCCAACATCCTGAGGATTCTAAAGGTAAGGCAAGATGGCGGAGAAATATGTTAACCATACGCTCTCCGCGTTCCTAGAATCCAATGATCTGCTCCACCCGTCCCAAACAGGCTTTCGCCCATGCCAAGGTACTGAAACCGCCTTACTAGCAGTGGTGGAAGAATCTAGAAAGATTCTTGATTCAGGAGGGTCATCAGCCATAATCCTCCTTGACTTGAGCGCGGCCTTCGACACGGTGAACCACCGAATCTTGGTTCACCGCCTCAGGAGTGCAGAAGTGACTGGCACAGCCCTACTATGGTTACAATCTTTCCTAGAAGAAAGATTCTTCCAGGTTTTTGAAGGCGATACCATCTCAAATCTTATCCCTTTACAGTGTGGAGTTCCTCAGGGTTCATCCTTGAGTCCCACTCTTTTAATGTCTATATGGCCCCGTTGGCGGACATTGTATCCTCCTTCGGGATTCACATAGTAACATATGCCGATGAAACGCTGGTTGAACCATCCTGACCAGTTGTCCAATGACCTCCATTCCTGCCTCGAGGAAGATGCCAAGTGGATGAGTTTGTCTCACCTAAAACTTAATGGCAAAAAAACCGAGCTTATGATTCTTGGCAACCCTCTAAGCTTTAAAGCAAGCACTATGTGGCCAGCTAGTATGGGCCCGGTGCCGGCCCCAAAAACAGAGATAAAAAGTCTGGGAATTTGGCTAGACCAAGACCTCACTTTTAAAGCACAGGCTAGGAAGACTGCTGCCTCATGTTACGGCCTGCTTAGAATGACCTGCAAAGTCCTCCCCCTCCTACCTTTTCAAGCAAAAAAACTGTTGATCCAGGCATTAATTCTGTCAAGGATAGATTACGGCAATGCCCTTTACCTAGGGGCCCCGAATTCAGTGGTCGCGAAACTGCAGGTTGTACAAAATTGTGCAGCAAGACTGCTTACGGGGACCCCCAATCGCTGTTCAGCAAGGCCGGCGTTATGCTCCCTCCACTGGCTCCCGGTGCAAGAGAGAATTAACTTTAAGGCCCTTTGCGTTGCCCATAAGTCTTTGGTAGGGAGTGGTCCTCCTATCAATAAAGCCATGATTCGCCCCTATAGGGCGAACAGAAAACTCCGCTCAGATGAGCTCCACCTAGCAGTGGTCCCTAGGATCAAGAAGGCCAGAAGTGGCGGCCGGCTTTTTCATACAACGCCACCAGACTCTGGAATACCCTTCCGCTGTATCTTCGTAGGGAATCCAACCATCTTACCTTCCGAAAACAGCTAAAAACCTGGCTTTTCCTCTCGGGTGTCTGTCCTTTTAGCTGCGGTCTCAGTGCTGGGATGCTCCCGGGTAGCCATGCGCTATATAAAAGTCATTTCATTCGTTCATCCCCTGGAGGGGACCGAGAAATTAGGCAAAATACAGTTAAATTATGGGTTTTTAGGAGAAAATGGGAAAAAGTGCTGCAGAAGACAGCGTCTGTTGATTTCCCTGCAATTGGTATCAACAAAGGGTTTGTGGTGCTAAAATCTCCATCTTCCTAGCTTTTAGGAACAGACAGACTTGTCAGAAAACCAAAATTTTCTACACCATTTCGACATTTTACTGAGACATAGCCTATTTTTCCTATTTTTTGTGCTTTCAACCTCCTTACAGTTAGTGTTAGAAATGGGTGTGAAACCAATAATGGATCCCGGAGAGCTATACATCTCTGAAATAATACAAAATTCTGAATTCAGCTAGTGGTTATTTGTGTAGAGCTTCAATGTTTTCCTATAGAAAATAACAGTTGAAAGTAAAAAATATTGAAATTGAGTTGAAAAAAATAGCCATTTGTGCCTACATTTTCACCTGTAACTTCTAACTATGCTAAATTTTTTAAAGCAATTTACCGTTACGTCCGCTGGACCCTTCTGGTTGCGGGATATATCTGGCTTGTAGGTTCACCAAGATCCCGAAGTACCCAGAGCCAATAACTGAGCTACACCTTCCAATGGTTTTTCATTGTATACCTGGTCTACAGCAATTAATTTGGTAATATATAAAGAGTGCAAAATAGGTATCAAGGAAACCTAGGTATTTCTGAAATGGGAGCAAGATATGCTGTTTAGAAGCAGTGGTTATTTGCACATCACTGACTTTGTGGGTAGCCATAATAGCATGTGAATTAGGGGTCATTTTCAAAATGTCTTTATTTTTTACACACTGTCTTACATTTGAAAGGCAGCAATCATAGAAAGACAACTGATAATAACACAGGTTCTACTATTCTTTGTTTCCCTAAGTCTCTCGATAAAAACGGTGCCTCACTTGTGTGGGTAGGCCTAGTGCCTGCAACAGGAAATGGATCAAAACGCATCATGGACACATCACATTTTTCAAATGAAAACGGACCCTTTTTTGCAATGTGCCTAGCTGTGGAATTTGAGCCCAGGCTCAGTCGCCACCAGGAGAAACCTAGCAAACCTGTAAATTTTTTGAAAACTAGACACCCAGGAGAATCCAGGATGAGGTGACTTGTGTGGCTCTCCCCAGGTTCTGTTACCCAGAATCCCTTACAAAGCTCAAAATAAAAAAAATAAAAAAATAAAAACATTTTCCTCACATTTCTGTGATGGAAAGTTCTGGAATCTGTGGGAAGCCACAAACTTCCACCCACCCAGCATTCCCCAAGTCTCCTGACAAAAATGGTACCTCACTGGTGTGGGTAGGCCTAGTGCCCATGACAGGAAGCGGCCCAAAACGCAACATGGACACATCACATTTATCCAGTGAAAACTGGCTCTTTTTTCACAATGTGCCTAGCTGTGGATTTTGGACCCTAGCTCAGCCGTCACCTATAGAAACCTAGCAACCTGGAAAAAAATTTGAGAACTAGACATCCAGGGGAATCCAGGATGGGGTGACTTGTGTGGCTCTCACAAGGTTCTGTTACCCAGAATCTCTTGCAAACCTCAAACTTTGTAGAAAAAAAAATCCTCACCGTATCAGACAGACAAACATGTTGTTGGCAAAAGGATACTGGTGGTTGATCTCTTGGATCACAGCTGCTGGCTGCACCCATTCGACTAGTACATTACATAGTCTTGGAACTGTTGGGATGGCGTTGGATTCCACCAGAGTTTGTACCTTGGAAGGCATCGGTCCTATTCACTTCGTTCAGCACCGGGTCCTTCAGTTTCTGCCTCCTTGTCCATGGCGGATAGTCCAACAGGCACAGGTTCTGTCTCTGAAGGCTGTGGAGAGAGCAAACTCTCCAGAGGGGAGGGTGGTGAATCAGTCATATGTTGTTTATCCAATGATCCTTGCAGGCGTAGGTTTGGAGGCTCCGCTGGATGCTCCAGTGGATCTCGGGGTTCCCCTTGAACAGCTGGAAGTGTGATATGTTTCGTGTTACTGTCTTCTGACCCCTGGAGGCTGTTACCAAGGTCCCACAGATTCTTGAGATTTTCCACGGCTTTAACTTGAACAGGAACCTGAATTTGCTTCCGGGGTGCCAGACCTTGATGAGCACCCAGTCTCCTATGGAGAGCTTCGGGGCTTTTGCTCACCTGCATCGAGGCGCTTGGCAGTTCTGGTCTTCTGTGAGCTTGATCGTGGTTGGATGGCATGGAGGCTTGTTCCCACATGGAGTGGTGCGAGATGACATCCGTGACCTTTGCCCAAAACAGAGGGTACTTGGTGCCACTCCAGTGGTGGAGAGCGGAGTCAGTCGGTAGTCTTTTAGAAACATGTAGATAGCACTCTCGACACATTGCTGCTTGGTCTGTGCAATGCGGGTGGTCTTCGTGATGGTCCTCATGAAACATTCTACCTCGCCGTTGGCTTGAGGTCAATAGGCGGTGACCGGAGATGCTTGGTTCCTCGGATACCAGGTGGTTTGCCGGGTCTTGGCCGTTGAACGGTGGGCCATTATTCGTGCAGAGTTCCAGGATAAAGCAGTGAGTAGCCATTACCTTGTCAAGTTTAGGGACCGTTTCCTTGGCAGAGGTGGTCTTCAGGATCTTGACCTCTGGATATTAAAATAGTCATCAATGACCACTAAGAGGTGATTGCCATCAGACAGACTCCCAAAATCTGCACTGGCATGAAGACAGGGGGCATCAGGAGGTTGTTCAGTAATTATGGGGGTGGTGGGTCACCTCCTCCTGTGGCCTGCCAGAGGCCACACTGTTGGACAGTTTGTTCAACCTTCTCGTCAAGGTTAGGGAACCACACTTTGCTCCTCAGTCGTTTTTTTTGTCTTACCGACTCCTTGGTGTGATCTGTGTGCGAGGTCTGCCATCCGTTGGGCAAGAATGCCTGGCACCAGAAGCTGGGTCCTCTGAGCAGGCATCCGTCTGTAGAGATGGTGAACTCCTCTCTCACGTGACTTAGTGAGCACAGTGTGCTTTGGGCTTCCGCTGTTTTTAGGGCAGGGTTGACATGACAGAGTCCCATCTTCCTGATGTTGTGGATGCCATGACTTGCTGAAGCTCATTGTCAGCTTGGGTGACTTCAATGATGTCGGCCAATGAGAGGGGAAGAGGGCGTGACGTTTCCACGAAGATCCTCATATACTCCTCTGCACTCAGGCCATCTTGTTCTTCTTGAGGGGTGGTGGCCTGGGCGTGTCTGGAGAGGTAATCTACTGGGTTGAGAGCTCCAGGCCGGTACTCCACAGAAAATTTATACTCCTGTGACTGAAGTATCCACTTTTCAGTCCAAACATTTAAAAAGTGGTATTGACAGTTTGTGGCCAATACTGATGACAAACGGGTGTCCATACAGGTAGATGTGGAAATACCTACAGTCCCAGTGATTCGCAATCGCCTCTTTCTCAATATGAGAATATCGCTGTTCTGGTAGGGGTCTGAGTTGGCTGGCATAGGCAATGGTGGAACCACTCTCCGCACTGCTGTTTTTGGGAAAGGATGGCTCCCAGACCGGTGGAGCGGGCATCCACTGACAGCTCAGTTTCCTTGCTGGGGTCGAAATAGATAAGTGTGGTGTTGGCGGACAAAGCCTGTTTTGTGTCTTGGTAAGACTTTTCTGTGTTCGGGACCTCACTGCCAAAGGGTTGATACATTTGTGAGGTCAGGTAGTGGCCCTGTGAGTTGGATCAGGTTCTGCATCAAACGGCAGCAGTATGTGACCATACCTAAGGAACTTCTCATTCCGGTGACAGTGGAAGGTGCAGGCGTGTTCTGGATGTCATGAACCTCAGCAGGGTCAAGGGTGATTGCCTTTGCGGATAAATGGTATCCCAAAAACATTTCTTCTTTCAGTAATTCTCCTCCTTCTGCAGCGTGAGACCGCATTTTTGAGCTGTTGGAACACTGCCCTCAGTCTGTGGAGATTTTCTTCTAGGGAAGGGGGTGTGGATCAGGATGTCATCACTGACGTTCAGAACGCCAATGAGGCCTGCCAGCACTCCTCTGATAATGTCCTGAAACACCTCCTATGAGAAAATAATTTTTGCACTGATTACCCCTCTTTGTGACTGAAACTGGTGGTTACGGACTCTGATTGTGCCCTGGGCCCTGTTAACCAGGGCCCGCGTCTCCTTAAAGGTATATAGTAATTAGATGTAATTATAATTGGTATGACAAGCTACCTATAAGCTTCTAGTATATGGTAGAGCATGTAGATTTAGAGGCCCAGCAGATTTAATACACTTTCGTGTGCACTGCTGAGTTGCCTGCTGTCATTTTCAAAGCCAGCCCTGCTCTGCAAGCTGCTTTTATAATAAAACTATGTCCAAATTCGACTTTGGAATTAAAGGTACTTCCACAGTCTTAAACTACCTTATTTTTACATATAAGTCACCCCTAAGGCCCACCCAAGGTACCCCAAGGGTAGGGTGCTATGTTTAAATAAGCAGGGACGCTATAAAATATGTTTTATACACCCTGGTGAGGAAAAAACCCCAATTACATTTTTCCATATTGTAGTGCATTAGCTCCATAGGCTAACATTGGAAGGCTTTATTACATTTTAATAAAGTCTAACTATTGACAGCAGTGAGCTAAAATAATAATTCTAAGTGTCTAAATAATAGTTAGAATAAATCCAACAATTTGCCAAGGTTAAATTTATTATAAACCTGACAGAAAAGGATGTGCCTGGATCCAGCAGCTCTAGAGCAGCCTCTCCTGATTGGCCAGCCTTTGACGGGCTGACCAAACTGCTCTGATGAGGTGTGAAGTGGCCTGAAACAGGCATTTGGTGGGAGGAGATCTGCAAGCTGCAGAGCAAAAGGCAGGAAGGGGCTGGGTAGCCAAACTGGTCTTCAAAAAGGGCAAGACACTTAGGACAGGACCCAGGCCCACCCCGACTCCCTGCATCACCAGCCAGATGGTAGCTCCTGTATTTGAATTAGCAGAGGGGCTGGAAGGGGAGTGTTAGGGAAAGCTAGCCACACCTGTAGATTGGGTTAGCCAGACCTTAAGTTCCAGGAGAGATTTTCTCTAGTTTCTATTTTAAGGAACAGTGCTTTCTGGGACAATAATTTGCCACACTTCAGGGTAAGTGGTCCTCATTGAGGGTGGGACCCTGCACCCCATTGGTCAGGGGTACCACCCTGCTTGCCATCCCAGAAGCCTGGATAAATATGGGAGGGCTTCCTAGCAACTCAGATCCCTGCCTGGAAGAAACAAGAAGGACTGCCCTGCTGAGCCCCTGGCCTGCACCAAGAGGGCTACACCTGCTGTACACTTTGGACTGCAGGAAAAGAAGGACTTTTCCTGACTCTAAAAGTTTGAGGAGTGGAATCCCTTAAAGCAACAGGTTAAAAGAGCTCCACCTGCATCATCTTCACCAAGAAGAGCCCAGCTGAACTGCGTCCAGTGGACTTTTAAAGATTTGACCAGGTGCATTGTGGGTCTTGTAGTCCCAACTTCCCAAACTCAGAGCTTCTGGAGCCTTAGATTGGTGTTGTGGACACTTCAAGAACCCAAAATGACCCTCAGAAAGAAGATCCAGAAGTTTGAGACGATTTGGAGATTTTTGGTAAAAGCTTCATAGGTTGATTGACACGTCGGTGAGAGTCAAGCCGCCGATGTTGACCCGGCCTATAATTCCGGTTTGTGCCGCTGTAGGCGCCAGAGCTCAAAGGCTGCCAGGATTGCATCGAGGCCTTGAGCTGAAGCAAGCCCCTGTTGTTGACTGGCAAGCAGACTCAACGTTGACAAAAAAAAGCTCCACAAAAGTGACTAAGTCAGAAGGTAAAAACTTGACTGGGCCCTACTGCTCACTGTATCCGACCGCACTGCATCGCTGTCGGCCTAAAACTCTGACTTTGTCCGGGTCAAGCGCAACTGGATGTCCCCAGCTGGTGATCTAGCTGACGATTCTGGTGTCCGGCTAGGATCGTCAGCTAGATCCACCCCTCGCGCCTCTGTCCGCACCTGGAAAATCGTGCCCTCGTCACCTGGAGCTCCCGGTCTTCACTCTCCCTCCGTAGGGCTCCGTAGCGCCACTGTATCGCAGCCTCCGCGTTTCACGCATTGGAAGTCCTGGATGTAGGCCTCTAGCAGCTCTTGGGCTCGCCCGCGCCCCTCCGCTGACATGATCTTTTGTGGACCAACCACCCGTAACGACTCCCACAGCTCAGGCCACCGAGTCAGTAGGTCGCCCGATAGTCGTAGAGATTCACTGAATGCAGGGGCGAGCCCAATGGCACTCTCAACTGCTTCGGTGGCTTACGATGAGCAGGCCATCCCCCGCCGGCGGTGTAGGCCGCATGCACCCTGTTCTGAACCCCTGGGTACACGCCGCAGGCCTCCACCTCTCCTCTAACGTCTGGGATTAAACACCTCCCGGGACCCAATCTTGGACCGGAGAAGATCTCCGCGATCCCACAGGCAACTCCTGCACTCTGCACTATATCCCCGCCTCACCGAGACAGGCTGGCCGGGAAGCCAGGCAGCACCAAGGACAGAGGGACTGAGTTCCACATCCTACTCAGTTGCCATCTTGACCACGCCCCCGTATTGGTGTTTTTAAATGCTTTGCACACCTGTCTTCTAAGTTAAGCTTGTCTGCTCGCAGCCAAGCTACCAAGGTTGAGCTAGGATTCATTTATTGAGAACTTGACTTGACCTTTTTGTGATTGTGACGTTATTACTACTTGTAGGTATCCACCTGCACCTACTAATAAACCACCCTCGAACACCTCCGCTGCACTGGAGATGCTGAAGTTTATAACGTTGCAGTTGAAGGCAAGTGGAGAAAATGGTCACATGCCGAGATTGAGGCGTTATGAGGATCTGGTGGTACTCTGATCGTAGATCCATTTGAGAACCACCGGGAGCCTGACAACTCCGCCATGATGTCGTCCACGGTAGGTGTTATGTATAGCTCACTGTTTAAGGTGGTGTTCGGGATCCTCATGTTGGGCATATGCATATGTTCCCGGGCTGTTTTGGCTTGTGGGCGACAACAATGGGTGACACCCATGGCGTTGGCCCTTCCACTTTTTCTGTGATGTAGACTTCTTCCAACTTCAGCAGCTTGGGCTTCACTTTAGGTCGAAGGTGTTAGGCCACTCGCTGATGCCACAGTGCCATTGGTTGCACCAACTGTTCGATGTGGCGGTGGACTAACCGGTCTTTAAGGCATCAAATGCATTGGAAAAGTTGTTCGAACTCATCCATGAGGGAGTCGAAGGCCCTGATATGGATCCCAAATGTGAACTGGACTAGTTGGAGCTGTTCTGCTGTGTGGCAGCTGGCTGACTGATGGCCTTCAGTTACTTTTGGGCTCTGGTAGGGTAGTGGAGTGAGCCTTGGTCACTCCAAATGTATCCAAAATGTGTGCTCGCCGAGGACTTAAGGCAAGCGGGCATGAGGCAGTGCAGGCGGTGGTTCGCAAGCTGGGGGGGATACTGTCCGTGTGATTTAAGGGGATTGGATGTGGCCTGTGGGCAGAGGTGAGCTGGAGAGTTGTGAGCTGTCTCTCGCCACCGGGGATGCTGGTCAGCGCAGCAAGCCAGATGTGGCTAAGTGCTGTGGAAAAGGCGGCGGGTTCCGTCCTGGTCCCCAGTCATCTTGTTCCGGCCCCACTGTTCATCGGGGCGTGGTGCAGACAGCATAGGCCACATGAGACGCAACAATAAATAGGAGGAACATACTCAGTTTGCGATCTGGTGCAGGGATTGCCTCTGCGCAGAACCACCTGTTTACTTATGCTCACGGTCACATGACCGCGGTTGAAACCAAACTGTTAACCTCCGCATTATAGCAGCAAATGATGAATCTAACGATGTAGAGCGTTGGAGCAGGAGGGCCAAAGCCAACCAGGAGACCGTTACACTCTGCTACCACTAACGACAGGTCACTGGTGGGCACGAGCATGGTTTATGCAGTATAGGCTACCTATAAGCCTTGTTGGTCGATGTAATATTGTTAAAATGACCATCCTCCTAAAGTGTTGGTACCTAGTCAGAGCAATTCTATAATATTTTCCAAACTTCTATTTTAAAAGATTGGATTTGGCGATCAGCAGTTTTATCTGGGGAAATCAAATGGTGAGAAGAGCTATCCAATGTATCCAACTACCTCAGCAAAAGGGTGTTTGGGCGGCTGTGCCCAATTTTGTTACTGGGCAGCGATGGGACAGCGTATACGGTCCTTGCTAGTAGATAAAATTAATACAGAAATGCTATACATCTGTTTGATTGCAGATGCTAGGGTATTTTTCTTGACATTTTCATTCTAACTATTTAAAAATAGTTAAATTGAAGGTCATTTTAGATGCCTGAAAAATCTGGATGAAGTGGTGTAAAATGTATAAAATCTGGGTAATCAATTCCTATACAATACTTTATAGATAGTGCTCATTCCTTTCAATTGTGCATGATGCCATATTTCAGATTTGGGCAAAAAGTGGTAGAATGAGAGTAGGCCGTATTTTTAATAACATTTTTAATAACATTAACGTTTTGAGAATTTTCAGAACTCTAACAGAGGTTCATCCTACCACTCTATAGCTTTTTTAAATATATTACGGTTGTGAACAATATCCAACGCAGCAAGAATGCTAACATTAGCTCAGAAAAGCATGATGTTAGAATTTGTTTACTCTGTAAAGAGCAAAATCACTATTTGAGAATATTAGAGCGGATGATTTAGAAAGTCCAGCGCTTATAGTCCTTCAAAATGGGGATTATTGTACATCCATATGACATTGAACAAGCATTTACGAGGGCTACTTTGTCGCTGAGGTCAGTTAGACTCAAATTGCAGCATTTAAAAACAGTCAATATGCTATATTATATATGGGATGAAGTACCCCCTGCCATTCATTATAAGCAGGGCCACTGAAATTATGCGGCAGCAGGGGGCCCAATTATGGGGCCAGGGTTGATTAAATTATGTGGTAGGAAAAGGCAAAACATGTGGCATGATGCAGCACATTTTGTGATAGTACTATTAGCTCATTATGCTGTAATTTTTAGGTTTCGCCTGCACAGCACTTGTGCTGTACTTGTGAAATCTATTGAATTAAATATATATTTATAGTGACTTGAATCCCACCTTCACTTCTTATTGGTCCTTGTCACTTTACTTTTCCTCGTTTCTACTGGCTGTAGGCTTTCTATTTCCTGTTCTTCCTTGCCTGCTTCTCTTATCAGTTTCCCATCAGCAAAGTACTGTGTTCATTCTCTTTAAAGCAACTTCTTTTAAGCATCTGAAGCAAGGACCCTTGCTTGAAAGTTACAGCACTGCCCGATTGTCATGGGCTCAGTGCGCTGTCATTATCACAGTGGAAATCTTCCAACTGCCTTTTATTCCTTCTTAGGGCTCTGGAGGAAGCACGCAGTACCAGTGTTCCCGGGGCACAAGCAGGCACCCACTTGTGTGTTCCTCCCATCGGATTTCAATAATTTGTTCCTTTTTGTTGGCAATCTGAACACTTCAAATCACTGTATGGCCTTTCATCCCTCCCATTGGCTTTTTATTGGTTACATGCATTGTCCTTTAGAAAGCTTTGTTTTCTATTGGATAATCTTTCGTTGAGAGCTGGTGTTTTCATTTGACCTGCGTGCAGACGGACCCTGCGTGGTGTGTCTCACTCCGGCTGTGAGATTTATTGTCTACTGCTAAGGATACGCGGTGTGTCCTAATGAGGTAACATATCTTTAGGGCATTTAAAACATCGCTGCTTCCACTCCTGCTGAGAAAATGCTTTCCTGCTAGCATTCTAAACATCACCACATGTGAATAACTACGCTTTCAATAACTGCGCTACCCGTGCTCCTGCTGTTAAGGTGAGCACTGTAAAATAGTGATGGAGCGGAAATTTCACGGTAATTTCTCAATGCAAAACATCATTACCTCTTGTTTTCCGCTAAAAGGGGATGGAAATTTGCCAACATGTTATCACCAATAAGGAGACTTTGCATAAACATGAAAAATCAAATGCAAATCATTATTTAAGGCAAATAATGAGAGTTGGGAGTAGTTTTAAAGGGTTTTATTTTCTAATCAAAAGTCAAGGTTCTCTGACTCTTTATTCATTAGTCAAATATCAATCAGGTTACAGAATTGAAAACTAGGAAAAAATAGAATACAAAACATACTATAGATTGCATACAAAGTACTCCATAACAGAAAGAAACCCTATTTCTAATGGATAATGAGGCATAAAATGTCAGTCAGAACTCTTAAAGAGTTTTAAGTAAATATAATGTAAGAGTGAGATTTTCAAAGCTAGATCAATAATTAATAATTGGCAAAACTCCCCCATGAAGACAAATAAATGCATAGGACAAGTAAATCTTTACAAAGCCAGTTAGTCAAAGTATAAAACTTAAAGTTTTAGCATCTAAACCTGCCCTCGTTCTCTCAGCTGATTCTCTCTGGCTTCGCGCTGTTCATCTCTGCCTCTCTGAGTCTACCACAGAAGCTGCCCATGGGACCCCCTTTCTCTCTTCAGAACTACAGAGTGTAAGCGTCCCGCTAAAAAATAAGGCAAAGAAAACCCCCACCTCTCAGCTAGCAACCAGTATTTCTAACAAAGAAACACATGTGACTTGGTCCTTGTAGCTTGTCCATTTGGAGCTTCAGATCACAGACACCCCATGGGCTGACTGGACACGTCATCAATCAGGCAAGTTCTTGTAACACATTTGAGTCTTGTGCTAAATGACTTCATCTCCTAACAATCTGAAAACAATTACATTTTCTCCAACAAAAAGTATTAATGATGCGGAAACAGAGAATACATATTATAATAATCAAGAAGAAAAATGTGTGCTTTGCAGTTTTCACTCTACGTTATGAAGTGAAGTAAGCTTTGTTTAAACAACTGCATGGAGATAAAAGTATGCTACAACCGAAGGTCTTTTCATGAAGAGACAGAAAACAGGAGGAGTAAATAATAAGAAAGGTCTTTTCATGGAGAGGAACAGGGAGCAAAGCATTTCATTCTTATCTGAAGGCCGAAGGCCACAGTGAGACCTTCCAAAGCAAATTCAGCCTGTCTACACTGTAAAATGCGTGTTAATTCAGCACAAACATATGCTACTTTGAAAGTTCAAAACACATTTTATAAATTAGATGCACATTCTATAGTGAGGTCAAATCTAAACTAAACACAATTAAACAGCCATGAATTAAATAATTGAGCATGGTTTTGTATGATTCATTAAGCATCTGAGCAGGCCTCATTCATATTTTTACGTGCACCAAAACTCTGCGTGCCATGTTTAAAATGCAGTTTATGTCTGAAACTTAACGCAGCTTTTTTGTCATATAGTAATATATAAATCTTATAGGTGAAATCTGAGCTCCATCAATTCACCCTTTGATAATAAACAAATCATGATACCTCAAATGATTTGTAAATTATCACACATTTCATTTTACATTTCTTTAAAACATATTGGAATGCAGAATAACAATTTCACAATTTTATAATAAAAATTGGAATTAACAAATGTTTTAATATAAAGATAGGTATTTAATGCGAAGATCAATAAAACAAGGGAATGATAACACGCAAAAAAATAAAGGTGAGCAACCGTGGCAAGGCAGAGGAAATCAGCCGATTTCCTTACCCCAGGCAAGTGACTTTAAAAAGTGACTTTTCAGTTTGTGTAAATATAAATAGACAAAAGTCACAGTTGAGGTTACATCTCATACTCCACAGTAGAATATAAATAGCGGTATAGAGTTGAGAATGTATGTGTCGACGACGTTTCAATCCCGCAGAAGTATCGGGATCTCATCAGGACTATGTAATGCAATGTAGGTGGGCAAGGACGCCACTGCACGTTCTATCCCTGATCCACGGGCGTCCACTGTCCCTCCCGCATCAGCCATCGAGCCGGCGCTCGATTCTAATTCCCGAATACGGGGATGCAGTGACCTTATCGCAACCAGCGGCCTGCCGTTCGGCACGCCCACCTACATTGCAGCCTCCCGGCTGGGAGCTGCCACCCCTTCCAAGACCTCGATCTTATCCATTATACTCAGGTTGGATGCCCGCGATCCACTACGAACTCCCGCATACCAACTGTCTCCTGAATGGTCCTGGCGATACCCACTGCCAGCATCTCACATTGGCCCCTTGCATCGCGGTTTTCATAACTTGCCGCACTATTGGCAACTTCTCAGGCACCTGTTCTATCTATTAGTCCTGATGAGATCCCGATACTCTCTGCGGGATTGAAACGTCGTCGACACATACATTCTCAACTCTATACCGCTATTTATATTCTACTGTGGAGTATGAGATGTAACCTCAACTGTGACTTTTGTCTATTTATATTTACACAAACTGAAAAGTCACTTTTTAAAGTCACTTGCCTGGGGTAAGGAAATCGGCTGATTTCCCTCTGCCTTGCCACGGTTTGCTCACCTTTATTTTTTCGCGTGTTATCATTCCCTTGTTTTATTGATCTTCGCATTAAATACCTATCTTTATATTAAAACATTTGTTAATTCCAATTTTTATTATAAAATTGTGAAATTGTTATTCTGCATTCCAATATGTGTGGGACCCTTGTTCTGTAAAGCACAACTCCGCCCTTGGTCCCCGCTGACTTCCAGGGTTTCCTTGTTCTTCTTGCTATACATTTCTTTAAAAGGCACTCATCATTAGTTGAGTCAAATATATGTTTTTCTCTAACTAAAATATTACTACTCATCTTTAGTGTATGTAGCTATGGTAATTTCATTACCACACAGGTATATAAAGAAAAATCCCTACTAAAATGAGTATGTTCATTATCACTTGTTATTACAAAAGCTGAGCATGTAACAATTTTACCTCTATTTCTAAGGCAACACAAGTTTGTCTGTAATCAGATCATATATAGCCAAGCTCAAAAGTTTAGTGCAGAGTTCTGCAAGTAGCTTCTTGGAACAGTTAGTTTTCTCTAAAATAAGTAACTAAAAATAATAAAAAGATCCAACAGAACAGTTCTCTTTCTTCTTCCTTTTCTTTCATCATTTAAAATTTGTTTTCTTTTCAGCTCTTGACATTTCCCAGTTATTGTTACACCATTTCTTGGCTCTTTTTGTCACCAGCTTGCCATCAAGGTGGCTCATACAGTTCATCCAATGTGGCATTTTGTACTTTTTCCATGCAATTTGACCACTCAGGTGCTGAAAAACTGGCAGAGCACCATCAATTCTTTGCACGTTTTCAATCCAAGCATTTCACTTTCATCTTCACCTTGTTCAGATTTAGACGTTTCAGCTATGGGTGCAAATGATTTTCAAGGGGCCACTGTAGATGTTTTGGATACCCTTTCAGCCAGCTTTTTCTACCTCCACTCGTAGGCCCACAGCACTAATTCCTTCTTCAGATGCTGCACCTGACTCATTCACCCTTTTGACATGTCATCTGTGCCAGTTTCCACTTTTTGCTTTACCAGTGCCACTTTAGTTTGCTCTAGTGCTGCTTCACGCTCTATGTGTTCCCTTACAGCTTGACTGACCCTCTTCTGTGGACTTTTGACCACTGCTGGCATCTCTTCTTGAAGAGGAGCTGTTTTATCAAGGGGACACAGGACCATGCGTGTATGAGAGCTATGCACCCAATTTGGAAGGCCACCACACTTCACAGCAGTCATTGCCAGGATCATTTGGAACAGGCTTTTCAATCTTGGTTTTAGCCAAATCTTCAGATTGTGCATTTTGTTCACAACGTTTCTCAGATCAAGGTTTTGGCACTGTCCACTATGCAGATCTTGTGTAGCAGCTGCAATCTGGTGAGAAACTGCACGCTCCACATCAGCCAATCCTTCACAGCAATGGCTAGTCTTCTCATCTGTGGTTTTGACAAGTGCATTTGCATGTACATATTCAAGCCACTTCAGTGATACTGAGACACAGTCTTTTACAAAGTGAGACTCTGTGCTGTCTTTGTGTAACTTCAGGCAGATAGCTACAATCCAATCCTTGTCCAATCTGTGGTTCTGCACACATCTTTGAGACCTCATTATGATCTAATTTCAGAGAAACTGGCAATCTATACCTGGGCATCAGTTTTTGCAATAACACATTTGCTACGATGTAATTGTCATTTTTCTCAAAATCTGTTCTGATATAACCTTGTTGTTCTCCCTCTGAAACATTTTCTTGAGCCCCTTTTAATTCTTTCCAAGTGTAAGTCATTAACATCAGCATTAGATAAAAAAATTCCATTGAATGTATAGGCTAACAGGACACAATATTGTACAATTGAATTAGCATTTCTCTCTCCCATGACAATAGTGACTCCCATTTGAGCAGTTATACTGCATGTTAAGGTAAGGGCAATCAATTTTGAATTTTGGGCTGAGGTAACTACTGAAAGCCATGAAGCTTTGGCAACATAATGTATAGGGAGCATAGCATGTGCTGCTCCTAATGTGCCATTGTTACCTCTCAAACATGGGCCATCTACAAAATGGACATTGTTGGGCTCAATCAGAGGTTCATCATTAAAGTCTAACCTTGGCTTCATGCATAAATTCATGACATCTAGACATTCATGTTCAGTTTTATCACAAACAAATTCATTTGCTGGTAGCAAGCTCAATACATTTGAATTTAGACATTTATTGGTCACAGTATTTTCCCAAAACAACTCCACAAAGGAAGGGACCATTTCAGTAATTGGACATTCCAAGATTATATTCTCACTCTTTTTATGACTGACATCTACCACAGCTACTAAGTTAAGGCAGCTGGTATTTCTGTGACGATGGGGTCAAGGGTCATTGGGAAATACGTCACAGACTTTTAAACACAATCATGTTTTTGAACAGGCACCGAGAGAGCGCAGCCCTCCCTCTCACTGCACATTGGTATATTTTCTTTTAAATAAACTTGCATCCCTAGTGCCGGGGTGCAACACTTTTCCTCTTTCAACTCTAGGAATGCTTTTGTGCAATTGTTGTCCAATGGAAGCGGATCAGACACATCTTTGTGTGTCAGCCTTAGTAAAGGCTTAGCCACTAGGGAAAGGTTTGGTAACCACTGACTACAGCAGTCAACCATTCCCAAAAACATCCCGACTTCTTTCTTAATTTGAGGTGGATTCATCTGGTGAATTGCTTCCACCCTCTCTGATGACACCTTTCTAACTCCTTTTCCAATCATGTGTCTCAGGCATTCATCTTTTTGACAGTACTCCTGACTATTCTCATGCAACGGCACTATGACATGAACTTGACAAAAATCAGCAACAGTAAGCCATTCTTCAGCACATGAAATGTGAGAAAATATGTTGGCTGGATTCGTTACCATAGGACAACATGGAACAGTTATGCTGCTAATCTCCTGTGATCAGAAAGTTACATAAACTTCCAATCAATTCCATCAAAAATCCTTTACTCAGTTTATCTCCAATTACGGGTAAAATTTCTGCAACTGATGGTGTTCTTGAATACATGTCATCTTGTTATAGTTTGAATAAGACTTGTTCTGCATGTTTTATTAATCTGTCATCTTTCTCTGTGAACTCCCTTATTTCTGTGTTTATTATTTCTTTCAAATCAGAAGGTAATTTTTCAACTGTCATTTCTGAAAACAATCCTACAGCGGTCTCTTGTTGGGCCATTTTAAACTGTACATCCTCATCAGGAATCTGATATTTAACATCATCTGGTGTACAGTAATCTGTGCTGATTCATTTGCAAAACAAATGCTTTCCTGTCAGGCCTGTGTCACAAGCAACAACAAATTGGTAACTTTTCTCAAATGGGCCTATTTTTGCTGCAACCTTCTCTAAAACTGGGTTTGTAGTTTCTCTCTTTAAAACTCCTACAACTAAGTCTGGACCTTCCACTGTTTTCACAATGGACTTGGTAATTTCAGAATTGTTAGGGCTAAAGCTCTCATTTTCAAATACAGCAACCTGTTGAAATGGGTTCTGATTTTGTTTCTGGAAAGAATTCACATTTGCTCTGGACAACTGATTTAAATTAATTTGAGCATTCTCCATATTTTCTGGGACCATCTGAGCTTGAAAAACTCCTGTCATTGGTACCTGTTTCTGAACTGACATTTGCTGAGCTGGAACATTTTGCACCTGCATTTCTCTGTGTTTGCACATTTCCATTTACTGCATCAGGTTTAAATTTACATTTCTTCCTCCAATGCTCAAATCTGTTACAAAGATGGCAAAAGGACACTTTTTCCAACACTGCGACATCCATTCCTGAATATGCAAAAACCAAATCACCTTTACTTCTATTCTGTGAAACACCAAATCTTCCTTGAGCACCTTTTATTTCTGCTTGTGAAACAACACCTTGTAACTCACTTTCATTCTCTGCAAAACAACTGATTCTGAAAACTTTTCTGAGCAAACTCCCTCTGTACCATCATAGGTTTTTCCTCAAACTCTTTCTGCTTCATTCCTTGTCCAGCACTATAGTACCCTTCATCCTTCAGAATGCCATCTATCAGCTTTCTTTGCAAACCAACCAATATTTGCTGTATGTGCACACTGATCCGATCAGAGAACATTAATCCAATAACCAACTGAGTCACAAAGAATCTCATGCCACTGGCATCAGGACATTCTCTCCCACTGTGTTGCTGAAACTCTAGACACACACTTTCACAAAACTCATGAACCAATTCTTTTAGCTCTTGTGTGGTTCTTTTAATCTGTACCCAATTAACATCTTTTGCTGGTACTCTGCCCTTCAGAAAAGTAATCACTGCTTCGTTTTCTCCATAACAGAAAATGGTGGTGCATGCATGCAAACATTTTTCATTGTCTCCTCATCTGGCCCTTGCACAACAACTTTAGATTCAAAGCACAATTCAGTTTGCATGGCAGTGTCAAAGAACATTTTCAAATTAATACACAACTCTTTTAAAATTTCAACAAATCCGTCAACTTGTGGGTACCACAGCATATGCTTGTCTCTCAACTTTGGGAATATGTTCAGAAATGCTGCAAGTTCACCTTTGTTCCGTGGCACATGAACATGCACTTCTCCCACCAATTCTCTCAATGAGTAAGCAAAAGCTTCTCCCTCATCCTGTTTATTATTTTCCTCAACAAAGTCTGGTGGTTTATTTTTCTTATCCGGTTTCCTTGCTAGGTCTGGTGGTTTCTTTTTCTTCTCATGTTTCCTTGCCCACTTGTCTCTTAATTTCTCAAACCCATTGCATTTGAAAATATATTTCATTATTTCTGCAATGTGCAATTGCATTCCTGAAGAACTCATTGTCTTATTTGCTTCATCATCCATATATACACTGAAACTTTTCTGAAATGGAAAACTTCCTGAAACATCAATTTCATATTTTTGAGCCAAATCAATCAGTCTATCATGTGTAGGTACTGCACATGTAGTTTCCTTACTCAGGGAAATAAATTTTTTCCTGATACTGGTTCACATTTTCATGATTTAAACAGCAGGGACTGTTAATTTCTTCATGTTCACATTTTAAATTTTAAACATTAAGCTGTCTCTCTTTTTCAGGGTCTGGGTTAATTTGTCCCCCCATGCTCTCTATCTTTTTAATCACTGCTGCTTCCTCAAAGCAGGTTTGAAAAATCCCATCTCCAATTATATTCGTTTTTCCTGGGCTGTTGGTGTTGTAAAGACCATTTTTCCTCCATCTTTCAATGATTGGACTGTCTAGGGTAGTTTCTGTTCAATAATCTGTGAATTCTGAGTTTCTGAAATAAACCCTGACATAATTACTCCTTCTGCAGCTTTTTGAACTTTTTGAGTAGGGGCCATATTAATTAGGACAGTCACAATTTGTCTAGGCACTGTCTGTGCATCTGCGGTTTGAAGTATTTGTACTGAATCAGTCACAATTGAAGCAGTAACACATGGAGATATCACGGTCAGTGCTGAATCCACAGGTAGTGGGTTAATCTGAAATGTCTGCACAGTTCTCTCAATCTGCATTTTTCTTGGTTCAACAGAAGCAGTAGCCACTGTAGTGCTTACTGGTACAATATTATCAGTATTTGTAGTGGGGACCACATAAGGTGGTGGACACTCAGTTAATAATGCATCCAATATTTCATCCCCTAAATCACTATTTATTTGAAGCTTTTTGTCATAATTAATTCCCTTCTCCTGTATCTCATCTTTTACCTTTTTATCCTCTTGCTTTGTCTCTTGCTGTCTTTTCCCACATGCTTAAAGCTTCAAACTGTGCAGCTCTAGATGGTGTCTTTATTTCACATAACACTTCCCTTAATTTGTCAATAATTTGCAATTCAAAAGTACCATCTTTTGGAAATCTCAAAGGACCCTCTTTTTTAGTAATCTTGCACCATTGGTGAACCCACATACATAAATTTTGTCCCAAATTGGTAGACATAAAATGCACAGGTGTTCCCTCAGGAGCATCACCAATTAAAAATGAATTTTTCACTTTACCTCCCAACAGTTTCTTAAAACCTTTAAACTATTTCATTTCTGCAATAGTTTAATGCAATTTATTTTCTTCAATGCTGTCAGTGTCAACTTCAGTCAGTTTAACTCCTGCTACTGACCCTCCCTTCACAAAATACAGCAATGTACTACAAAGTTTTTCTAAACAAAATTCTTATTAGAAACGACACAAAACAGTGCCTTTGTCTGCTCCACTAGTAAAGGAAAGTTCAAATACTCAAAGATTTCTTTTGCTTCCAGCAGAACAACAACTAATGCTACTCTAAAACAAGCGAAAAGAGGTCTTGGTACTTCTCTAGGGATAAGACCAAAGTTTCGCAAAGAGGACTTTTTATTTAAAAGAGGTCTTGGTACTCCTCTGGGGATAAGGCCAGAGTTTCGGGAGCAGACTTTCCACTATTTCATACACTCTCCTTACAACAGAGTAAGTCCCTAAAATATCAACAGCCTTTCGCCGCTTGATATTACAACAGCAGGCAAAGAACTTCCAGTGTAGTATTTCTCTACACTATGACTTTCAGCGTGGTTCTCCCCACACTAGGACTACCACATAGGCTTAAAATAACATCTCGGGATCTTAGGCAACTTCGTACCCGTACTTACTAACTACATAAAAACAAAAACACTAACTTTTCATATTAGTAACAAAAATCATTAATTATGTCCTATAAATTACCAATTTAATCAATAAAACCATCAAGTCAAAATAAGCAAAATTTCATCATCAGTCAAAACCTTCCTATTTTTTCAACACTACTAACAATACCTTCTAGCACATTAACAACAATTCACAACCCTATTGATACTTACACCACTCCAGCAATCGCCTTCTCGCATTACCTTCCAGTACCACTTTGCCAGTCTTCAAGTTCTGGGCATTGGAATCAGGACTTTGAGGATCTGGACAATTATCTAACTTGGGCAATTATTTTGTAGCGCTTTTTAGGCATTCACCTAAACTATGCTCCTTTTGGTGATGGTGTTTAACCGTAACTCTGATACCAAACTGATGGAGCGGAAATTTCACTGTAATTTCTCAATGCAAAACATCATTACCTCTTGTTTTCTGCTAAAAGGGGATTAAGCACCTCCCGGGACCCGATCTTGGACCAGAGAAGATCTCCGCGATCCCACAGGCAACTCCTGCACTCTGCTCTATATCCCCGCCTCACCGAGACAGGCTGGCGGGGAAGCCAGGCGGCACCAAGGACAGAGGGACCGAGTTCCACATCCTACTCGGTCGCCATCTTGACCACGCCCGTATTGGCGTTTTTAAATGCTTTACACACCTGTCTCCTAAGTTAAGCTTGTCTGCTCGCAGCCAAGCTACCAAGGTTGAGCTAGGATTCATTTATTGAGGACTTGACCTTTTTTGTGATTGTGGCGTTATTATTAGTTGTAGGTATCCACCTGCACCTACTAATAAACCACCCTCTAACACCTCCGCTGCACTGGAGATGCTGAAGTTTATAACGTTGCAGTTGAAGGCAAGTGGAGAAAATGGTCACATGCCGAGATTGAGGCGTTATGAGGATCTGATGGTACAATGATCGTAGCTCCATTTTCGAGAACCACAGGGAGCCTGACAACTCCACCATGATGTCATCCACGGTAGGTGTTATGTATAGCTCACTGTTTAAGGTGGTGTTCGGGATCCTCATGTCGGGCATATGCATATGTTCCCGGGCTGTTTTGGCTTGTGGGCGACAACAATGGGTGACACCTATGGCGTTGGCCCTTCCACTTTTTCTGTGATGTGGACTTCTTCCAACTTCAGCAACTTGGGCTTCACTTTAGGTCGAAGGTGTTAGGCCACTCGCTGATGCCACATTGCCATTGGTTGCACCAACTGTTCGATGTGGCGGTGGACTAACCGGTCTTTAAGGCATCAAATACATTGGAAAAGTTGTTCGAACTCATCCAGGAGGAGTCGAAGGCCCTGATATGGATCCCAAATGTGAACTGGACCTAGTTGGAGCCGTTCTGCTGTGTGGCAGCTGGCTGACTGATGGCCTTCAGTTACTTTTGGGCTCTGGTAGGGTAGTGGAGTGAGCCTTGGTCACTCCAAATGTATCCAAAATGTGTGCTCGCCGAGGACTTAAGGCAAGCGGGCATGAGGCAGTGCAGGCGGTGGGTCGCAAGCTGGGGGTATACTGTCCATGTGATTTAAGGGGATCGGATGTGGCCTGTGGGCAGAGGTGAGCTGGAGAGTTGTGAGCCGTCTCTCGCCACCGGGGATGCCAGTCAGCGCAGCAAGCCAGATGTGGCCAAGTGCTGTGGAAAAGGCGACGGGTTCCTTCCTGGTCCCCAGTCGTCGTGTTCCGGCCCCACTGTTCATCGGGGCGTGGTGCAGACAGCATAGGCCACATGCGACGCAGCAATAAATAGGAGGAACATACTCAGTTTGCGATCTGGTGCAGGGATTGCCTCTGCGCAGCCCCACCTGTTTATTTATGCTCACGGTAACATGACCGCGGGTGAAACCAAACTGTTAATCTCCGCATTATAGCAGCAAATGATGAATCTAACGATGTAGAGCGTTGGAGCAGGAGGGCCAAAGCCAACCAGGAGACCGTTACACTTTGCTACCACTAACGACAGGTCACTGGTGGGCACGAGCATGGTTTATGCAGTATAGGCTACCTATAAGCCTTGTTGGTCGATGTAATATTGTTAAAATGACCATCCTCCTAAAGTGTGGTACCTATTCAGAGCAATTCTAGAATATTTTCCAAACTTCTATTTTAAAAGATTGGATTTGGCGATCAGCAGTTTTATCTGGGGATATCAAATGGTGAGAAGAGCTATCCAATGTATTCAACTACCTCAGCAAAAGGGTGTTTGGGCAGCTGTGCCCAATTTTGTTACTGGGCAGTGATGGGACAGTGTATACGGTCCTTGATAGTAGATAAAATTAATACAGAAATGCTATACATCTGTTTGATGGCAGATGCTAGGGTATTTTTCTTGACATTTTCATTCTAACTATTTAAAAATAGTTAAATTGAAGGTCATTTTAGATGCCTGAAAAATCTGGATGAAGTGGTGTAAAATGTATAAAATCTTTGTAATCAATTCCTATACAATACTTTATAGACAGTGCTCATTCCTTTCAATTGTGCATGATGCCATATTTCAGATTTGGGCTAAAAGTGGTAGAATGAGAGTAGGCCGTATTTGTATTAACATTTTTAATAACATTAACGTTTTGAGAATTTTCAGAACTCTAACAGAGGTTCATCCTACCACTCTATAGCTTTTTAAAATATATTACGGTTGTGAACAATTTCCAACGCAGCAAGAATGCTAAGCTCAGAAAAGCATGATGTTAGAATTTGTTTACTCTGTAAAGAGCAAAATCACTATTTGAGAATATTCGAGCGGATGATTTAGAAAGTCTAGTGCTTAAATAGTCCTTCAAAATGGGGATTACTGTACATCCATATGACATTGAACAAGCATTGACGAGGGCTACTTTGTCGCTGAGGTCAGTTAGACTCAAATTGCAGCATTTAAAAACAGTCAATATGCTATATTATATATGGGATGAAGTACCCCTTGCCATTCATTATAAGCAGGGACACTGAAATTATGCGGCAGCAGAGGGCCCAATTATGGGGCCAGGGTTGATTAAATTATGTGGTAGGAAAAGGCAAAACATGTGGCATGATGCAGCACATTTTGTGATAGTATTATTAGCTCATTATGCTGTCATTTTTAGGTTTCGCCTGCACAGCACTTGTGCTGTACTTGTGAAATCTATTGAATTAAATATATATTTAAAGTGACTTGAATCCCACCTTCACTTCTTATTGGTCCTTGTGCTTGTCACTTTACTTTTCCTCGTTTCTACTGGTTGTAGGCTTTCTATTTCCTGTTCTTCCTTGCCTGCTTCTCTTATCAGTTTCCCATCAGCAAAGTACTGTGTTGATTCTCTTTAAAGGAACTTCTTTTAAGCATCTGAAGCAAGGACCCTTGCTTGAAAGTTACAGCACTGCCCGATTATAATGGGCTCAGTGCGCGTTTATTATCACAGTGGAAATCTTCCAACTGCCTTTTATTCCTTCTTAGGGCTCTGGAGGAAGCACGCAGAACAAGTGTACCCGGGGCACAAGCAGGCACCCACTTGAGTGTGTTCCTCCCATCGGATTTCAATAATTTGTTCCTTTTTGTTGGCAATCTGAACACTTCAAATCACTGTATGGCCTTTCATCCCTCCCATTGGCTTTTTATTGGTTACTTGCATTGTACTTTAGAAAGCTTTGTTTTCTATTGGATAATCTTTCGCTGAGAGCTGGTGTTTTCATTTGACCTGCGTGCAGACGGACCCTGCGTGGTGTGGCTCACTCCGGCTGTGAGATTTATTGTCTACTGCTAAAGATACGCGGTGTGTCCTAATGAGGTAACATATGTTTAGGGCATTTAAAACATTGCTGCTTCCACTCCTGCTGAGAAAATGCTTTCCTGCTAGCATTCTAAACATCACCACATGTGAATAACTACACTTTCAATAACTGCGCTAACCGTGCTCCTGCTGTTAAGGTGAGCACTGTAAAATAGTGATGGAGCAGAAATTTCACTGTAATTTCTCAATGCAAAACATCATTACCTCTTGTTTTCTGCTAAAAGGGGATGGAACTTTGCCACCATGTTTTCACCAATAAGGAGACTTTGCATAAACATGAAAAATCAAATGCAAATAATTATTTAAGGCAAATAATGAGTTGTGAGTAGTTTTAAAGGGTTTTATTTTCTAATCAAAAGTCAAGGTTCTCTGACTCTTTATTCATTAGTCAAATATCAATCAGGTTACAGAATTGAAAAATAGGAAAAAATAGAATACAAAACATACTATAGATTGCATACAAAGTACTCCATAACAGAAAGAAACCCTATTTCTAATGGATAATGAGGCATAAAATGTCAGTCAGAACTCTTAAAGAGTTTTAAGTAAATATAATGTAAGAGCGAGTTTTTCAACGCTAGATCAATAATTAATAAATGGCAAAAATCTCCCTTGAAGAGAAATAAATGCATAGGACAAGTAAATCTTTACAAAGCCAGTTAGTCAAAGTATAAAACTTAAAGTTTTAGCATCTAAACCTGCCCTCGTTCCCTCAGCTGATTCCCTCTGGCTTCGCGCTGTTCATCTCTGCCTCTCTGAGTCTACCACAGAAGCTGCCCATGGGCCCCCCTTTCTCTCTTCAGAACTACAGAGTGCAAGCGTCCCGCTAAAAAATAAGGCAAAGAAAACCCCCACCTCTCAGCTAGCAACCAGTATTTCTAACAAAAAACATATGTGACTTGGTCCTTGTAGCTTGTCCAATTGGAGCTTCAGATCACATCGACACCCCATGAGCTGACTGGACACGTCATCAATCAGGCAAGTTCTTGTAACACATTTGAATCTTGTGCTAAATGACTTCATCTCCTAACATTCTGAAAACAATGACATTTTCTCCAACAAAAAGTATTAATGATGCAGAAACAGAGAATACATATTAAAATAATCAAGAAGAAAAATGTGTGCTTTGCAGTTTTCACTATACGTTATAAAGTGAAGTAAGCTTTGTTTAAACAACTGCATGGAGATAAAAGTATGCTACAAGTGAAGGTCTTTTCATGAAGAGACGGAAACAGGAGGCGTCAATTATAAGAAAGGTCGTTTCATGGAGACTGGAGGAACAGGGAGCAAAGCATTTAATTGTTATCTGAAGGCCAAAGGCCGCAGTGAGCCTGCCAATGCAAATTCAGCCTTTCTACACTGTAAAATGCGTGTTAATTCAGCACAAATATATGCTACTTTGAAAGTTCAAAACGTATTTTATAAATTAAATGCACATTCTATAGTGAGGTCAAATCAAAACTAAACAACCATGAATTAAATAATTGAGCATGGTTTTACATGATTCATTAAGCATCTGACCCAGGCCTCATTCATGTTTTCACGTGCACCAAAACTGCGTGCCAGTTTTAAAATGCAGTTTATGTCTGAAACTTAAAGCAGCTTTTTTGTCATATAGTAATACATAAATCTTATAGGTGAAATCTGAGCTCCAGCAATAGTGACTTCAAGCTCCCTGTTGTGTGTTAATAAACAAACATTGCCATCCTACGATATCACCGCATGAGTACTTACAGTTCTGTTTCATGGTGGTAAAGTTGCCGAACTTCTAACTTTCAAATCATTGTGCATGTGAAAGTGGCCACTGTGGAGGAGCTATTTGTTCAGCTTTTCAGTAGGAAACCTTATAAGGCGGTTCTTGCCCGGACACACTCTTTCATACAGAGATGATTGCTATTCTGTTCTGCACATCGTTTGTTTCTCTGCGATAGAAGATTGACTAATGCCCTATGTAAAAAAGCCTTCCATCTGGAGATACTATTTGCACAATCTGTCATCACTTGAGGACTACAGAAAGGAAATCATTGCTACCACTCTGTTCTGTGTGTTCTGGTGTTCTGCTGCCAAAGCTAATTTGTGTATTCATGGGGGCAGTGTGGAAGGTAAAACGTATGTCAAGAAATACTCTGCACCCACTCTCTTTCAACTCTTGAGTAATGGCTGAAAAAGGATCATCAGTTAATTATCTAACACTCCACGGAAGTGCGTCTCATACAATGGAATATTCACAAAAGGCAAACAATCAAGGATTATTATCGCTCTCGTGTAGTTAATTACTACTGATGCTGTTAAAATATTTTCTCAAGGCAGAAAAAAGGATTGCCATCTCTCTCATATTATTGCCATTTCTGTTCATAAGGCAAAGCAGGCAGTGGTTTACATTGCTCCTACGGCAGCCTCACTGAACCCATTATTGCTGCTTAAATTCTCTGCACGGCGGTCTCCAGGCCGTTGCCTCCAGGAGTGCCACCGCCTGTCCACAATGAGGGTGCCTTGCATGGAGCCCACGCACTAACAACAATTTGCAGCACCGTAAGGGGCGGCACCTGTCGTAGACAGGATATAGGCACCCAGCAGCACTCGACTGTAGCGGACTGTACCTCAGAGCATGCAGGTGGGTCCCCCTTGGCGCATAACCAGTACTATGAGCTGAGACCAGAGGCGCAACTAGAGCCAAATTTCGAGGGGGGGCTAAGAAACAATTTCGGGGGTAGGGGCTAAGTCTTCCAGAAGTAGGCAGAGTGGAGATGCAGGGGCTCTAAGAAGAGGTGAAAAACAACAAAGCCTCATCAACAAGTAAATGGTCTTTTAAAGACCTGTGAAGTGCTCGGGTGTGGCTGTGTGTGTGCCTGGGAAGCTGTCTCAGCCCGGGCTGCCACACACAATGGGGGGCTGAAGCCCCCTGAGCCCAATGGGCGTTGCGCACCTGGCTGAGACTCCAGGGACAAACCATGACTAGGGGTAGAGCATGTAAGGAGTGTTCCACCATCAAGGCCATGCTGCAACAGGCGTCGGCAAGTTGCCACACTACAGACTCATCCCTGCATGCAGAGTCCCCCACTGGCAACAGCACTGGCGATTCCGCCTTAGCAGGCCCTGGGATCACAAAGGACTACCTTCTGGCAGCATTCCAGGACCTCAAGGATGAGATCCTCACTCTCAAATCGGACCTTCAAAGCGATATCCATGAGGTATGCAGGGAGGTCTCTGATCTGGATGACAGAGTAGAGGAAGTGGAGAAGGGCTTACATGAGCAGGTGGAGGTCTGCGAAAAGCTTCAACAACGGGTGTTCCTTCTTGAACAACAACAACACTTGCAGTTACAAGACAAATGAAGAAGAGTTCACGCCAAAGCAATATTCTCATCCGGGGGTTACTCTAGAAGTAAACTTCCCCACTTATGTCCAGGATCTGTTTAAGGCGATATTGGAGTACCCGACCCGTTCACATATTTGTCAGGATAGAACACAGGGTGGCCTCAGGGTAACGGGTGGGGGAACCTGCCTCAGAATGTCCTGACAGGGGTCCATTTCTCCAAGATAAGGAGGCCCTTGTGGCGAAGACACAAAAAGGGGGGCAGTTCTCCTTCAATGGTGCCTAGCTGATGCTGTTCCAGAACCTGTCTTTAGTTACGCTCGCCAAGCGCAAGTCCTTCAAGCCAGTCACTGACTTTCTGAACTCCAACAGAATCGAATATCGATGGGGCCACCCTTTTCATCTTTTTTTTCCAGTGGGAGTTCGGGGATAGATCCCTTACCCCCCCTAGAGGCGGCGCAGGAAATCTTAGGCATGCCTCCTTTGGATGGTTCATCGAGCCCCAGGAGGAAGCCAGAGAAGTGCCATCAGCGGGAGAAGTGGACAACAGTGCAGCACAACAGACTGGCCTGGAGATTTAAAGACATGCAGATATAGGCCAGCAAAGAGAGACAGCTACCGGGGAGGGCCATGAGCACCTAATGAGCAGTGGTATTTAGTTGGGTAAATGAAGGCGCCACTCGGGAGAGATAACACAAATATTTGATATTTACTTGCTGTATTGATCACGGTGCTGCAAGGTGAAGAGAACCACTGACCTCCTCAAAATACAAAATGGCCTTGGCCAATTGACAGATATACAAAGGAATTCCTCAGCACACGTCTGTTATGTCACAATATACATAAACATGCTTGATGTGAGCATAAGTAAAATACAAGTAGGTAAGTTCTTATTTCTTTTTTCCTTTTTATTTTCCGATGTTCAGACAGCCGACACGTGTTTCGTCGCTTACATGGGAATTAATCCCGCGACTTTATCAAGGCTATTGTCTTCCTGTGTATAACCTTTATTAGTGCACCGTACTCGGCAACACGAGGAGCGACGTCCGTGTGTGGGATCAAACTACTAAGAAATAAGATTCTGGACTTCTGGGACATACAGGGATCCCTTGGATTTAACATTGAGAAGTGAGACGTCGCGAGATATTGAATCCCAGTGTGGGTTGGAATTAACACCACTAATAAAGGTTATACACAGGAAGACAATAGCCTTGATAAAGTCGCGGGATTAATTCCAGCCAGCTCCTGACCCACACATTCACAAATGCAGCAGACACTGAGGGGCATATTCCCAAGAACGTGTGATAATTATCGCAAAATTAGATTAACGCAACTTTGCACATCGCAGTCTATCGCGGGAAAATAACACTGTTAACGTTGTATTCTCAACCCGGCGGCACCATGCGATAGTCTCACGATAACGCGCCAAATGACCGCGTTAAAATTAACGCGACGCCGAAAAAATGCGAAACGCGAA
>CAWUFW010021177.1:0-128403 GCA_963921515.1 Calotriton arnoldi
TCGTTTCGGTGCGACTGTGCCTGACAACTTTGTCAGGATGAACAGCCAGGAATAGGTTGGGGAAACGGCAACCTGAACAGCCTCACTCACCCTGCGGTAGAGGTGATGGCAATAAGGCAGTTTTAGGTCAAGTAGAGAGGACAGTTATGTGGCAGCTCGAAAGGAGCGCCGCACATAAGATAGGTCAGAACAGGTTTCAAATCCCCGCTAAGGAGTCATTACAAAAAAGGAAATGAAACAAGTGAGCGTACCCCGCCAGGAAAGCGATTTACAATGACGGACTTGAAAAGAAGAGCTGGTCAGGAGAAACCGAAAAAAGGTCTGGGCCAAAGAAAGAATGAAAAGGGGAAAACCTCTGGAAGGGGGCAGAAAAGGGATCCGACCTTTGCTGCGCACTCGCCACCCTGTTGTTCATCTACAGACGCCGTTTGGTGGAGGGACGCCTGGCTGCCAAGATAACGTTACAGACTTCGGGAGGGAAGGTGGCTTCCGCTGTCAACTATCGCCGCTGAATCTCCACGCAAGGAGGTGGAGGCTAAGGACAGGTTCGGGTGGAGGACCGTCCCCTGCTGCTGCGACAGAAGATCCTCCCCGAGAGCCAGTCTGATCGGAGGATCGATGGCAATCTGCAGAAGCTCGGGATACCAGACTCTTTGTGCGCAGTCCGGGGCCACAAGAATGACTGTGGCCCGGTCCGCTTGATCTTCTTCAGCACTCTGGGAAGAAGTGGTATGAGCAGAAAGGCATAAGTGCGTAACTCACTACATGTGAACGCGTCGCCTAGCAAGTGCCGCCTTAAATTCCAATGAGCAGAATTGCTGACATTGCAGCGTTCTCTTCGGTGGAGAATAGATCTAACCAAGGCTCCCTGCAGAAAGAGACCTTGCACCACCTCAGTAGAGACGCCATTCGTGATCCATCATGCAGCAGCGCAGGTTGTCCCGCCTGGCGTTCCAGAGAACATGCCAGGTGTTGAACCACCAGGGACATGCCCTGATGTTCCACCCACTTCCAGAGAGATAAGTGCCTCTGACATAGGGTCCACGACCCCACCCGCCCTGTTTGTTGCAGTACTACATGGCAGTGGTGTTATTCGCAGACACCTGCACCTCTCCCCTTTCACAGAAGGAAGGAATATCTTCAGTGCAAGACGGATCGCCCTGGAGCTCAGAAGGGACTGATGTGGAGCCTGAACTCCGCTGGAGACCAGATGCCTCTGATCTCCGCCTCTCTCATGTGACTGCCCCCACCCCAGAAGTGATGCATCTGTCACTACTGTGAACTCCTGGCTGGGGAAGGGAGAGGAACCTGCCGTTGACCCAAACCCGGTTCGTTAGCCACCACTTCCAATTTGTCGTGCAGTGCCCTCCGAGATCTGGACGCAATAGGAAAGTTACCCTGATGCTGTGCCCACTGGAACCGGGTCCCACTGCAGAGCCTGCATGTACCACCAGCAGTCCACCAGCAGGATGCAGGAGGCCATGAGGCCCAGTAGCCTCAGGGTCATTCTGACGAAACCCGGGATAGAGGCTGAGTCGGAATCATGGGCTGAATATCCAGATTCGCTGCTCGGGAGGATAAGCCCGAAAATGTGCTGTGTCAGAACCGCTCCGATGAAAAGAGCTTGTGAGAGGGAATCAAGTGTGACTCCGCGGCACGTTGATGGTGAGCCCCAGCGAGTGCAGGAAGGTCGGCGGTAGTCTGGAGGTGGGGGCGACAGCCTGGGGCGAACCCGCCTTCAACAGCCAGTCATCGAATGAGGAGGACTGGAACCCTGATCTGCGCAGATGAGCTGCCACCACCGACATCACTTTCGACGAGCACCCGAGGCGCTGGTAAGGCCAAGGGGCAGGTGAACTGAAAATACTCGTGGCCTACCGTGAACCTGAGTAACGCCGGTGGAGTGACAGACGAGGATGTGTCGCGTCCTGCAAGTCCAACGCTACCATCAGTCTCCAGGTCGAGGGCAAACAGGACCTGAGCTAGCATCAATATTTTGAACTTCTCCTTCCAAAGGGAAAGCGGTTGGCCGTTCCTGAGATCCAAAGATGGGGACGCAGGCCCTTGTCCTTCTTGGGCACCAGAAAATGGTGGGAATAACAACCACGACCTAGCCCTTCGGACTATCGACAAAAACCCACCTGTCCGACGGCTGATGGTTTGCCAGTGGGGGAGCGATGGCGGATCCTGCCGCCCACTGGCGAATGGTGGCCCTGAAGGTCGGACTAAGAGGGCTTGGAGGCTGCTGCAGAGGGGTGCTGGTGGACTGGCACCCGCAGGCCTCAAACCCCACGACGCGGTTGCAGCCCGTCCCTGGCCGCACGAGGGGCTGGACAGCTTGCGCAGGCCTGTGGCTCTGGGCGGAACGTAGGCGGGCACCCCTTCCGTGGCTACAAAAGGCGGCGCAGACTGCGCTGGCGGGAGGGTGGAAGTGAGGCCCAGGATCTGGCCCTGGCTCTGGAATCACATGCCAGCGTGGTCTGCCTTGTGCATCCAAACAACGATGGCCATCAAGAGCATGTCCAAAAATACAACTTGGACATCACCCGAAAAGCCAGTGGACCTTAACCAGGTGTAGTGTCACAGTGCTACTGACGTGGAAATCGTCCTGCCTAGTAGTCGGCAGGTGTCCAAAGCCCACATCTTATGGTGAACTTTGCTACGTCTATCCCGCGGCAAATGCACGGAGAGCATGGACAGGCCTCCTCCGGGCACCAACGCGCCTGCGTGACCGAATCGCACACCGAGTGGGAGTAACGGCCCAGACACGCGGTGTTCCTGGCCGCAGTCCTAAGCTGGAGGAATAAACCACTCTTCTTCCCAAGGTGGTCTTACTAGTTCCCTATCAGGTGATGCGGTAGGGGCCGCAATGAAATCGAGCTTGGACCTGGCTCTCAGGGGTGGGGTGCTGAGAGAGAACGGGTTGCCTAGGCCCAGGCGGTGCCGATGGTCAGCCCTGTGTTGGGGTTGGACCAAGTGCCCAAGGGTGTCTTCATTAGCAGCAGCAGGGCTCAGAGAGCCGCTGCTGACTGAGCTCACCTTGGTCAGAGGTTAGTCCTAACCGCCACATTAGGGAAGCTCAGGTTTAAGGCCTCAGCCGCCCCTACAACACCACTGCGTATGATGCACCCTCCTCCGTAGCCATGGTGAGGAGATAGCATGCCAAGTCTGGGGAGGTGTCCAGACCTGTTCACCAACTCCTCTCCCAGTCAGGGTTCTTCTAACTTCTCTGCCAGAGGGTCCACACAGATCCTCCCAGTCCTCCCTCACCCTCCTCTGGTAGCCACTCCAGGGCGATGAGAACACCGAGGAGAACAGTGGTACCATGCAAAGAAATGCTGATCGGCGTAGGTCCCAACGTCGGTCGGCCCGGTCCCGGCTCAGTGTCTACATCAAGGGGAGGCTGGGGACGGCGTCCGAACTGGGGACACAACCGGCATCGGAGAAGGAGGGCGGAGGTGTAGTCACTGGATTCGGCACTGGAGGGTATCACGGAGTCGACCAGCGCCGATCCGGATCCAGGTCTGGATCCTGGGGGCCCTGCGGCGCTGGAGCCGAGCGCTAACCGCAGAGGCCTAGAGCCCCCAGCCGAGTCCGCGCGGGGCTCGAGAGGAAGCGACAGCGAGTCGGGCTGCCCAAAGATCGAATGGAGAGCCGTAAGCTACGAAGTTGGGCAGGGGTCGCCCGGCTCCCGGGGGAAGGAGGAGGCCCGGGGTCGACCCAACAGCCTCGGCGGACGGAGCCGGATGACTAGCATAGCCGCGTTGCATCGGCCGACGGACGGGAGAACGCGAGCGACGATTGCTTCTTCGCCTTCTTGCACGGCCTTCGTCTTACCCAAAGCCCGAGGCCCGACGAATGGTGGTGATGACTCCCGACCGGTCCTGCGACCTCCTTTATCGGGACCTCGGCGGCGCGGAGCGAGCTGCCAGGCCTGCAAAGTCTTTGGGACCGCTCCGGCAAGGCTTGGGTTCATGGCCAGGCAGCATTCGGAGCACGACTTTCGGTTGTGGTCGTGCTCCAACGCAAACTGAGACACCCAGGTCCGTTACCGACATCAATTTGCGACAGGAGTCACAAGGCTTGAAGCCGGTTGGAGGACGGGATATCCCCCTGCGTGCAGCAGAGGTCGAACGACTCGAAAAGATGTCGACAAGTCGCAAAAGAGTCAAAAAGTGACTCGAGGTACCCGCTCTCCGGATCTGTGGCCTGGTGCGGAAAACAAAGAACCTGACGTCAGCGCGCAGTCTAGAAGTGAATACCGCAATGTCATTCCGGCAACCACGACGCCAACGACAAACACGGAGTCGACCGGCATACCCTGCAGCCGCGCAGGGTACTGCTGAAGAAAAATTCTCCGGATGCAGTCTGACGCCTGGGGGTAATTCTGGAGTGAGGAATCACAACTGTCTCTTTCAGATAGCTGTCAACGCTTCAAAAGCAGGCTCTGCCGTTCCAAGGGCTTTCCCTCCAAATATTCCTATAAATTGGATCTAAAAAATACACTGTATGCTCAAATTCCAGGGTAGAGGGAATAGGTAATACCAAACATGGATGCAGGGCTGGGTTCCAGTTCTGTTTTACTACAGTCTGAGCTCTGCATGCAGGGTCACTACCATTTCATTACTGGAGTGGCGATTTTGGGGGCCAAGTTTGTCCCCTGACAAACAAAACATGTCTTAAAGTGCACCACATCTGCCAGCAGATGAAAAGTTCCACGTAGCCATGACACGCCCACAAACACCATTACTCATTTCAGACAGACCTCTTGCATGTGTCTATTTGGATCCCCAGCAACCTCTTAAATTCAGTCGGGACTTTAAAGTACATCAGTGGATTCATGCTCCAGATTTCTATGGGTTTGGCCTCAGTGCTCGACGCGCTCAAACTGTTACAAAGGATTTTAGGAGTCTTCATCAGGACATACGCAATTGGCACGGTACATTCGGGCCGACGGCCTCGTTTAGCTCTCGGAGCTTACAATGAAGCCGCCGGTATGGGTGTGGCCTTGAGTACTCATCTCCCTACCATCCCAAGGGAAATTCAGGGGTGGAGGAGGGAAAAACCAGGACACAAACGTCCTTAACGAACAAGTTACTTACCTTCGGCAATACTTTCCTGGTGGATACAGTATCTGCCTGTGGTTCTCACCTTTTGAATTAACCCTGCGCCAGCATTCACGAAATTCTTTTTCTTAGTTCTTCCAGTCGACGAGGACGTCATATGGCTCCGCTCGCGACTCCGTATGGCGTCACCGGAGCCATAGAAGACCTCATCGGCGTGCTGACGTCGTTTCAACCATTTTTCCGTGCCCTCGAGGCAAACGCGTTGGACCGTAACATTTCACAAGTACACACAGTATACATAATATAAATACAAATACATATAGTATATACATAAGCAAGAAGGAAAAGCCAACAAACAAAGCACTTCCTAGCATGTGAAGCTGTAAGCATGAAAATGACATATTAAAAACATACATGTCAAACAGTTATGACTTTTTGGTAAAAACAGGACGACAACGGGGAGGCGGGGTGGGTCAGTGAGGGAATCCACAGACGGATACTGTATCCACCAGAAGGGGTGTTACCGAAGGTAAGTAACTTATTCTTCTGATGGATACATCTACCTGTGGATTCCTCACCCTTTTGAATTAAACCACACAAAGCCATACCTCTCCCGGAGGAGGGTGTCCCACCTGACTATACCAAAAATCACCCAGAGACAGAACGTGCAAAATGGCAGAGTCCTCCTAACCTCAGGATCCAAGTGATGGCCATGAGTTGCAGCCTTACAAATGTCAGCCAGGGACACCTCTGAGCTGCCTGGGCCTGCCCCTGCACCGCCCCTACACTGCCCGAACACCACTGCACTGCCCTAAACCCTGAAACACCACCCCCAGCATGACCCCCTTTACTGCTCGAACACCACTGCACTGCCCCAAACCCTGAAACACCACCCCCAGCATGACCCCCTACACTGCCCGAACACCACTGCCCTAAACCCTGAAACACCACCCCTGCACGACCCCCTACACTGCCCGAACACCACTGCACTGCCCTAAACCCTGAAACACCACCCCCTGCACGACCCCCTACACTGCCCGAACACCACTGCACTGCCCTAAACCCTGAAACACCACCCCCAGCACGACCCCCTACACTGCCCGAACACCACTGCACTGCCCTAAACCCTAGAACACTACCCCCAGCATGACCCCCTACACTACCCGAACACCACTGCACTACCTAAACCCTAAAATACTCCCCCCAGCACGACCCCCTACACTACCCGAACACGACTGCACTGCCCTAAACCCTAAAACACTCCCCCAGCACGACCCCTTCACTACCCGAACACCACTGCACTGCCCTAAACCCTAAAACACTCCCCCAGCACGACCCCTACACTACCTAAACACCACTGCACTGCCCTAAACCCTAAAACACTACCCCCGCATGACCCCTACACTACCCAAATACCAATGCACTACCCTAATCCCTAAAACACTACCCCGCACAACCCCCTACACTACCCAAAGACCACTGCACTACCCTAAACTCTAAAACAATACACCCCGCACGACTCCCTACACAACCCAAAGACCACTGCACTACCCTAAACCCTAAAACACGACCTCCTACACTACACAAACACCACTGCACTACCCTAAACCCTAAAAACTACTCCCAGCACGAACCCCTACACTACCCAAACACCACTGCACTACCCTAAACCATAAAACACTACCCCCAGCAGTACCCCTATGCTACCCAAACACCACTGCACTACCCTAAACCCTAAAACACTACCCCCAGCAGTACCCCCTACACTACCCAAACACCATTGCACTACCCTAAACCCTAAAACACTACCCCCAGCAGTATCCCCTACACTACCCAAACACCACTGCACTACCCTAAACCCTAAAACACTAACCCCAGCACGACCCCTACACTACCCAAACACCACTGCACTACCCTAAACCTAAAACACTAACCCCAGCACGACCCCCTACACTACCCAAACACCACTGTACTACCCTAAACCCTAAAACACTCCCCCAGCACGACTCCCTACACTACCCAAACACCACTGCACTACCCTAAACCCTAAATCTACCCCCAGCATGACCCCTACACTACACAAACACCACTGCACTACCCTAAACCTAAAACACTACCCCCAGCACGACCCTCTTCACTACCTAAACACAACTGCACAATTTGTTACAGGCGTTGCAACGCAGGCCTGTGGTGCTTACTGGAAGTACCTGGTGGGCTGGTTGGGCCCCAGGGACTCTCAGGATTCAAGGTGACCTAATCCCCCAACTTAAAACGCGCCACGGGGCTCGTTTGCACAGTGGTGAAGGGAGGGGGCGGGGCCTCAGGTGACATGTGCGCAAACACGCCCTGTGGTGCGTTTTAAGTTGGGGAGTTAATTCCCTTTGAATCCTGGGGGCCAACTAGCCCACCAGGTACCTTCAGTAAGCACAACAGAGGTGCGTTGCAGAGAGGTGAAAAAGGTGCGTGGCCTCGGAACGCCTCTCTGCAACTCAGCTCTGTGGTCCTAACTGTAGGTACCTGGGGGGCTAGTTAGGCCTAGGGACCCTCAGGATTCAAGGGGACTTAATCCCACAACTTAAAACGCGCCACGGGCGCGTTTGCACACATGTCACCTCAGGCCCCACTCCCTTCACCACTGTGCAAACGCGCACTGGCTCTGGTTAGTCAGAGTCAGTTACCACCAGTACCCGTCTGAAAAAGTTGTGGGCACAGGATGATTTTGCAACAAGGCCTCTTTCTGCTCCTCTGTTGGTTCTTTCTGCACATCTTTTGCTTCTTTCTGTGCGTTTTTCTTCTTTCTTCACATGTCCTACCTCTGTTGGCATAGTTAGAAACTAGCATTTAAAAAACCTTTGAAATTCACTTAAAAAATCATAGTTTTCAGGCACGTTATAGTTAGAAATTAGCATTTAAAAAACCTTTGAAATTCACTGAAAAGACCATAGGTTTCAGGCACGTTATAGTTAGAAATTAGCATTTAAAAAACCTTTGAAATTCACTGAAAAAACCATAGGTTTTAGGGACAGTTATAGTTAGTTGGACATTGCACTCGTACAAAACCCGTGAAATTCCCTGTTATAGTTAGTTCAGCTAACTATAACTCGCGCCCCAGCAATGCACTGCTGATGACGTCACATATTACATCACTCATGACATGGTCAGTGACATCACTGATGACATCTCAAATGACATCACTGATGACATCATCCATGTGATAATTTCATGCATCTTCTCACACCCTAATATAACTTTTGATACACCCACTCTAAATTACAGACTGCCATTCTCAAAACCATAGACACTCCAACACCAAAAACTACATACCCACTCACTGATTCTTAGGTCTACACACACATCCACTCACTCACCTGTACAGTCACTCATACTTACAGTCACTCAGTACAGGACTATCATATGCACTCATACACCTATATAAACACTCACACACCGCCACTCATCCATAGAGGTACTCACACACCTAGTCAGTCATGCAAAAATTAATCACACACCCATTTACTCACCTATACAGTTATACACACACCAGCTCACTTACTCATACAAATACTAGCACATTCTTACGCTCTTATACAATAACTGATACAAGCACACACGCATCCATACAGCCACTCTCACAATAACACACTCTCACTTATAGCCATTTAAATACTCTAACACACATATATACTGCCTTTTACATATGTAGTTACTCGCACATGTACCACTGAGATATACATTCACTCACTAACACACCCATACACACACTCACCCACCCAAGCAGTCCATCACAGATGCACTCTTGAAATCATGCACCCAGTGAATCACCCACTCACACATCTATGTATAGAGTCACACACACCCCACCCACACAAACACTCAGGCAGCCATACAGATACTCAGAGAACCAATCAATAACCCATATAGACACTCATGTAGCTATTCGCAAATCCATGCATCCACTTACACACCAACAAACAGACGGATACAGACATTCACACAGTTTAGTCACTAACCCATGCATTCAGTAAGATACGTTTAATCACTCACTTGTAGAGTCAGTCACTCACGTACTAAATCATCCATTCAGACACTTATACACCCACTCATTCTTCAATACGCCTTTCCCTATATATATTAAACATATTTAAACTTTACAGAAACACACAGTCACTGGATGATGTCATCAGTGATGTCATCAGTGATGTCATTTGAGATGTCATCAGTGATGTCATCAGTGATGTCACTGACCATGTCATGAGTGATGTAATATGTGACGTCATCAGCAGTGCATTGCGGGGCGCGAGTTATAGTTAGCTGAACTAGCTATAACAGGGGAATTTCACGGGTTTTGTACGAGTGCAATGTCCAACTAACTATAACTGTCCCTAAAACCTATGGTTTTTTCAGTGAATATATATATATATATATTCACTGAAAAAACCATAGGTTTTAGGGACAGTTATAGTTAGTTGGACATTTCACTCGTACAAAACCCGTGAAATTCCCCCGTTATAGTTAGTTCAGCTAACTATAACTCGCGCCCCCGCAATGCACTGCTGATGACGTCACATATTACATCACTCATGACATGGTCAGTGACATCACTGATGACATCTCAAATGACATCACTGATGACATCATCCAGTGACTGTGTGTTTCTATAAAGTTTAAATATGTTTAATATATATGCCAAGGTGTATTGAAGAATGAGTGGGTGTATAAGTGTCTGAATGGATGATTTAGTAGGTGCGTGACTGACTCTATAAGTGAGTGATTAAACGTATCTTACTGAATGCATGGGTTAGTGACTAAACTGTGTGAATGTCTGTATCCGTCTGTCTGTTGCTGTGTAAGTGGCTGCATGGGTTTGTGAATAGCTACATGAGTGTCTATATGAGTTATTGATTGGTTGTCTGAGTATCTGTATGGGTGCCTGAGTGTTTGTGTGGGTGGTGTGTGTGACTCTGTGCATAGATGTGTGAGTGGGTGATTCACTGGGTGCATGGTTTCAAGAGTGCATCTGTGATGGACTGTATGGGTGGGTGAGTGTATGTATGGGTGTGTTAGTGAGTGAATGTATATCTCAGTGGTACATGTGTGAGTAACTACATATGTCAAAGGCAGTATATATGTGTGTTGGAGTATATAAATGGCTATAAGTGAGAGTGTGTGATTGTGAGAGTGAGACTGTATGGATGAGTGTGTGCTTGTATCAGTGATTGTATAAGAGCGTAAGAATGTGCTAGTATTTGTATGAGTAAGTGAGCTGGTGTGTGTATAACTGTATAGGTGAGTAAATGGCAGTGTGATTAATTATTTGCATGACTGACTAGGTGTGTGAGTACCTCTATGGATGAGTGGCAGTGTGTGAGTGTCTATGTAGGTGTATGAGTGCATATGATAGTCCTGTACTGAGTGACCGTAAGTATGAGTGACTGTACAGGTGAGTGAGTGGATGTGTGTGTAGACCTAAGAATCAGTGAGTGTGTATGTAGTTATTGGTGTTGGAGTGTCTATGGTTTGAGAATGGCAGTCTGTAATTTAGAGTGGGTGTATCAAAAGTTATATTAGGGTGTGAGAAGATGCATCAAATTATCACATGATGATGTCATCAGTGATGTCATCAGTGATGTCACTGACCATGCCATGAGTGATGTAATATGTGGCGTCATCAGCAGTGCATTGCAGGGCGCGAGTTATAGTTAGCTGAACTAACTATAACGAGGGAATTTCACGGGTTTTGTACGAGTGAAATGTCCAACTAACTATAACTGTCCCTAAAACCTATGGTTTTTTCAGTGAATTTCAAAGGTTTTTAAATGCTAATTTCTAACTATAACGTGCCTGAAACCTATGGTTTATTAAGTGAATTTCAAAGGTTTTTAAATGCTAGTTTCTAACTATGCCTACAGAGGTAGGACATGTGAAGAAAGAAGAAAAAACGCACAGAAAGAAGCAAAAGAAATGCAGAAAGAAGCAACAGAAGTCCACAAAGATGAAGAGAAGTGCAGGAAGAAGCAAAAGATGTGCAGAAAGAACCAACAGAGGAGCAGAAAGAGGCCTTGTTCCAAAATCATCCTGTGCCCACAACTTTTTCCGACGTGTACTGGTGGTAACTGACTCTGACTAACCAGAGCCAGTGCTATGCTAAAACACACTTAGAATACAGTTAAATCACCTACATACACTAGGGAACACTATGCGTTGGGGTACCCCTGTGATTAGCATGACCTCCTCTGTAAGTCCCTAGTACATAATAGGGCAGGGGATTAAAACTACCTCTTAAAACACGCTACAGGGCGCGTTTGCACAGTGGTGAAGGGAGGGGGCCTGAGGTGACATGTGTGCAAACGCGCCCGTGGCACGTTTTAAGTTGCGGGATTAAGTCCCCTTGAAACCTGAGTGTCCCTGGGGCCCAACTAGCCCCCAGGTACCTACAGTTAGGACCACAGACCTGAGTTGCAGAGGCGTTCCGAGGCCACGCACCTTTTTTCACCTCTCTGCAACGCAACTCTGTTGTGCTTACTGAAGGTACCTGGTGGGCTAGTTGTACTCCAGGGACCCTCAGGATTGAAGGGGATTTAATTCCCCGTCTTAAAAGGCGCCACGGGGCCTGTTTGCACACATGTCACCTGAAGCCCCGCCCCCTCCCTTCACCACTGTGCAAACGCGCCCCATGGCGCATTTTAAGTTGGGGGATTAAGTCCCCTTGAATCATGAGGGTCCCTGGGGTCCAACTAGCCCACCCTGTACCTCCTGTATGCGCCAGGGAGCTGCGTTGCAGAGAGGGGTTCAGTGGCCACGCCCCTTTTTACACCTCTCTGCAACGCAGCTCTGTGGCGCTTTCTGGATGTACCTGGTGGGCTAGTTGTCCCCCAGGGACCCTCAGGATTGAAGGGGATTTAATTCCCCGTCTTAAAAGGCGCCACGGGGCCTGTTTGCACACATGTCACCTGAAGCCCCGCCCCCTCCCTTCACCACTGTGCAAACGCGCCCCATGGCGCGTTTTAAGTTGGGGGATTAAGTCCCCTTGAATCCGGAGGGTCCCTGGAGTCCAACTAGCCCACCATGTACCTCCAAAAAGCGCCCCAGAGCTGCGTTGCAGAGAGGTGTAAAAAGGGGCGTGGCCTCTGTACACCTCTCTGCAACGCAGCCCCCTTGCGCATACTGGAGGTTCCTGGTGGGCTAGTTGGCCCCAGGGACCCCAGTATTCAAGGGGAATTACTCCCCTTCTTACAACGTGCCAGGGGCGCGTTTGCAGACTGCTGCAGGGAGGGGCGGGGCCTCCGGCACGATGCCGGTCTGTTTTTTTTTTCTTTAATTTTTTTTTTCGTATCGGAGGGGGGCTGTGTGGCCCCCCTTCCCTCGGCCACTTTTGGCCCGGGGACCCCATCCCCGGGGCATGATGATTTTCTTTTTTTTTTTTAAACGGGGAAGGGGCCGCGTGGCCCCCTTCCTGGGCCTCTATTGGCCCCGGGGACCCCATTCCCGGGGCATGCCCTCTTTTTTTAATATAAAAATATTTGGAGGGGGGCTGCGTGGCCCCCTCCTCAGGCCATTTAAGGCCCCGGGACCCCATCCCCGGGGCTGGCCTTTACCTTTTGTTTTAAATTTTTTATTTTTGGGGAGGGGGACTGCGTGGCCCCCCTCCCAGGCCACTAATAGCCCCGGGGACCCCATCCCCCGGGGCCTGGCCACTCGTTGGGGGACCGTGGGGGGGTCCGCAATCCCCGCACGGTCCCGCCGGCTCCCCGCGTCCTGCGGGAGCCGGCATTGCTTTTAAATAAAGGGAGCTGCTGACATGCAGCTCCCCTTATGGAAAAGCAATCTGCTTTGCTTCATTGAAGCGAGAGCAGGTTTCCTGCTCTCGCTTCAATGAAGCAAGCTAGAGTTTGCAATGACAGGGCGGGAGCCGCGAGGCTCCCGCCCTGTCATTACAAACAGCAGTGTCCCGAGGTGGGCACCCGGGACACTGCAGGAGCTGGCCCTGGGGGTGGCGGTCCCCAGGGCCACCACAGGCTCCAGGAGGGGGGCTGCCCTCCCAACATCAACTGAGCCCCGGGGAGGTGGTGGTCCCCAGGGCTTCGGGGGTCTGAAACGGACCTCCACATTTCTTTCATTAGTGCCCCGGGAGGTGGCGGTCCCGGGCGTGTGGGGGCTGGAGCCCCCACACAGGTTATTTAATTTTAAAAGAAGCCCGGGGGTGGCAGTCCCCGGGGCTGCGGAAGGCGGAGAGCCCTCCCGCACCATTTTTTTTTTAAAGCCCCGGTGGGTGGCGGTCCCCGGGGCTTGGGGGGCCTTAGAGGCCCCCCTATAAAATATAAACCAACCCCACATGCCCCCGGGACTTGGCCCACCCTGGGGCAAAATAGCCTCGAAGCGCTTCGATTTTTTTTTATCACGGCGGGATCCGCGCACCCTAAGCGCATCCCGCCAATTTTTTTTAAAAAAAATGCTTTTTTCAGCTTAGGGGGTCCTTGTGGGACCCCCTGAGCAGACCTAGGGGGTGTCAGGGTGTTTCTACCCTGCCCCCTTTTTGCGTTTTGCGACTTGTTTCTGTGCCTCGGTTCTATTTGATTTTATTTTTATCACGGCGGGATCCGCGCACCCTAAGCGCATCCCGCCAATTTTGTTTTTAAAAAAAAATGCTTTTTTCTGCCAAGGGGGTCCTTGTGGGACCCCTGAGCAAACCTAGGGGTCAGGGTGTTTCTACCCTGCCCCCTTTTGCGTTTTGCGACTTGTTTCTGTGCCTCGGTTCTACCGAGGCATAAAATGGCTGCCAACACTTCCTGATTTGGAGTGTTGACAGCCACTTGACAACCAATTAGCATGCAGCTCGTGATCGGGAGGGTACGCGGACCCTACTCGGCCATAGATATATATGTGATTTTACTTTTGATTTTCTCAGGAACTACTGAACGGATTTACACCATTTAACCAAAAGGCATGACTCTGAACCAAGGGCTACCTTTTTGCCAAATTTGGTGTAATTCCGTTCAGCAGTTCGAGCTGTAGCTGCGATGAAAGGTTCCTATGGAAAACTGCATGGGGAAAACACGTTTGGGACCCCCTTTTTCTCGGCCCCCACTTGACAAATCACCCCGAGACTTTCAGGATAGGAGCGGACAAGAGCGCCCCACGAATTTTGAAAATTTCGCGAAGATTCGTCAACCGGCGCAAAAGTTATTTCAAATAGAATGTTGCGGATTTCCTATGGAAAATAGGTCCTAACTATAACTATCTACTGGCGACCGCCAGTAGATAATATATTATTTATTTCTACAATATTTAATAAACTACTTTTAATTTAAAAAATGTAACATTGTTTTATTAAAATTAAATACATTAATTTTAATTAATTCTGTACCCCACTTTTTAAATGTAACCTTTAGAAAAATATTGTTTATTTAATTTACTATATTTCCATTAATTAAAATTCAAAACTAGGTCAATAGTGCTGTGGCATGTTCTGTATTTTTTCATCATTTGAAGTAAATACATAAAATGAATGTATATTAATATTTAACAAACATTTTCTACATCCAATGGGAAGATATTTTTGCACGTGAATTTTAAGACAACATATTTATGTTAGATGATGCTTCTGTATGCAGCGTTCTGACATGCAACCATGCCCAATGTCTGTGAAAATAATACTTGTTAGGCACCTTACACCTTTGCTGTTCTCTGTGTTAAAGTTGTACTCGATATGCCCTCATGTACAAAATTCAAGCAAGAGACCTGCACAATGTGTAATCCTTACAGTTTATAGTGAAACGTTTGTGGTTGAACCAGTTGCCCGCAAGCCAAAATTAAGTGAAAGAAATAGGTGGAAAAATAACAAAAACTAAGCAAACTAATTCTCCAAATGAGGAATTTACTTAGGATTTCTCTTGCATAAAAAGGATCTCTGGGGCTAGTTGCCATCTTCTGTCCTTGCATAATTTAAACTGTAGCTTAAAACATATACATAAATATTATTGATAAATAAATAAGGTTGGCATTAAGTATGCATCCCACCATTTGGTATAGGAAACTCTGGATTAAAATTCCCCTCAATTAAAATGCTCTATTGTTATTATTTCAAAACTTCAACACATAAGTTAGTGGTGTATTGAACTCATGTTTATTCAGACCTATCCCAGCAGATTTCTCTAAACAGAATATAGAGCAGTTTCTAGATTTGGAAAACAGAATGTAAAGCTTTTCTCTTTAATTATCCATATTTGAACATTCACATATACAATATGAAACATTACCCATTTGTACCAACATTGTCCCATGAGCCAGCCTAAGTAGAAGAGGGCATTTGATTAACCTCTTCAAAAAACATGGATTCTGCTAAAAAGCATTTTTTTTTTTTAAATCCTCGCTTTTTGTCCAATGGCATGATCTTGCTTGCATTCCAATAAACGGGGATACCTCCCGTCAGCAAAACATGTTTTGTTAATTTTAAGTCAACAGGCATTCACACTGTTACACAGTGCATAAATGAATGCACACAAGCTAATCTAAGGCAAAGGCCTTATTAGAGCTTTGATCAGACAACAAATCAATTAAATCAGTCACAGTACAATTCTAGCCGTTGAAGCTCACTACCACATCCAATGAGTCTGCACTTTTGATAAGGCCCTCATAATTCTCTATCCACATTTTTTCACTAACATATGATTCCAACATAGATGGCAAATCCATCAGTCCCCAAGCCACAAGGTTCCAGTACTGCAAACCATTTCCTATAATAGTCCATCTCATGTAATGCCCGTTTCCAGCTAATCGCAACCATAACATTTGCATAGCTGATGAGCTAATTTACTTCCTTTTCATGGGTAGTCAAAAAAGACTTTGGGCAGAAGTTACTAATCTTCCACGATCACAATGCAGCAAGGCATCTGTGCTGCATTGCGTGAAAGGGAGAGAGAAGAAATGCTTCATATTTTCTAAGAAATCGCACAATTCTGCTCTCTCTTACTTCATGCAGCCTACCGCCAATGCAGGCACCCTTTCACCAAGGTGCAAGGCTGCCTGGGTTGCAAGCAGAATATTTTTGTGCAGCAAGGGATCCGTTCCTGTTCAAAAACAATCCCTCAAGACATTTTCCGCAGCACACATAGAAAGAGGAAATGACATGGAGAAGAAAGGTTTTTTCTCCTCATTACACCATTTTAAGAAATTAGTCAGCTGGTTGAAGGGAGTAAAGCCCTACTTAGGCAGGAACCACAATCCTTGTCAGGGTGAAGTCACAAGCAACCCTAAATTAACCTGTGCTCAACCCTCAGGTAGCTTGGCATAGAGCAGTCAGGCTTAACTCTGAAGCAATGTGTAAAGTATTTGTGCAACACGTCAAACAGTAACACAGTAAAAAGACACCACAAAAGAATCCCACACCAGATTCGAAAAATAGTGTGATTTTTCAAAAATAAAACACTACCAAAATGACAAAAATCCAATCAGTTGAACCAAAGATATGCAATTTGAAAGATTTCAGTGAAAATAGTGCCAAAAAGCACAAAGTGGCAAATGTGGATATCTGGTCACGCCAGACTGGGATAAAGTTACATGTTCAGGCTGACCACGATGGCGCACAGGCCAGCTACAGGGATCCAGTTATGCCCACTGAACAAAATACTTTAGGTCCCCGTTGCGGAGCATTGCATTGCGGGGTTCTGTGCCAAGAGCCGATGCGATGCATTGGCTCCAAGGTGCTACGGAGCTGCGATGAAAGTCCTGCATCATCATCAAGGATTCCATCAAAAAGGACTTGCAATGTGAAGTCAAGCATTGAAGATGCCTCATGCAGTTGAGGTGATGCATTGGTTCCGAGAAGCTGTGAGGCTGTAATTCGAGAATTTGAGAAATTGCATCGTTGTCGAGATTGTCGTTGACAGGATATGTGAGGGCCTGCATCAGGAAAGCTTTGCACAGCGGCGGTTCCGATGCGGCTGGGTGGGTTGATGCGAAGTCCTTTACGAGGGGAGAAGCCTCGCAGCAGAGAATGAGTTGGTTCTGCTAACATTTGCGCTGCGGAGCAGAGGAACCGAGTTGATTCTACTGGATCCACAGATGGACTGACAGAGGACCTTCAGGCCCGCTTCCAAGGGACCAGGACTGGTGTGGCACCACTTGGTAGGGTAGGACTCCCAGATAGCGAGTCCAGGTGCTGGCTTCAAGGTTATTGGAGGCTTCTATCATTGAGGCCCTAAATTAGGAGGCCAACCAACTAGCTCTTGAAAATTCTTTGGTGTCCCAGGTTGAACAGATGCAGGTCCAGTCCTTCTCACCCAGGCAATAGGACAGCCGGTAGCAGGTCAGCACAACAAGGCAGCAGTCCAACAAGGCAGAAGTTCAGCTGGGCAGGTGTGCAGCAGAGTAGCAGTCCTTTCAGCAGCACAGTGGTCCTTCTTCCTGACAGAGTAGCCACAGGTCCAGAAGTGTACTGAAGAGGTGGTGCCTAAGCTCAGTATTTATACCTGGTATCTTTCCTCTGGAAGGTGAGGGAAGCTTCTAGAGGTTTCCCTTTGAAGTCCCTAGGCATCCTGCCTTCCTCGTCTTTGCTCCAGACAAACTACAGGGTGTTTGCACCCCTTATGTGGAGGCAGGAGACACCCTATTCAAGAGTAAGTGGTGCTGTGCCCAGTTCCACCCTCCCACCCTGCCAGTGATGGCCCATCCAGGCACACCTAAGTTCTCTACTGTGTGTGGTTGTCTAGGAGGAACACACAAAGCCTAACTGTTATGTACACTGAGTCATGAAACCCAGTTTTCTCCCTGGGTCTATGTTGCATTTTAATAACGAAGTGTATCTTTTCAACCTCCCCTTGGGTTTTCTATTTCCTTTCTCTTCTTTAGTGTTTGATGGAATCTGAGCTTGCTCACACTTTGTAAAATGTTTTTAATTATGAAATGTATTGTAGTGTTTCATGTGTAATTGAATTATTTTGTGTCATATGTTTGTATTGTTTTTTGTGGTCTTAAGAACGTTTCAAATGTTCATTAAAATAACAACATGAACTGCTTTTCTGAAATAATGCTCTAAAAAGTTAAAAAAATACAAAAAATAAAATAAAACATTTATAAGTTTTCCAATCACGATGAGTGTCACGTGTGATTGGTAAGAGTGAAGTAGTGAAGAATCATCAGTATTGGCAGCTGGGTTGCTGTATTGATTAACTTTCTAAAAGTGGCATTTTCAAAATTGTAATTTAAAATTCGACTGTACTATAAAAGGATAAAAGAAGGTTTTTCATTACAATTCCAAAGGCACCAAAAATGAGCTGGTTACCTGCTACAATTGGAACTTACAGCTTATTCAATGGAATAAGATAACTCCACAGTTATCCTATGGGTGAGGTAGGCCTTGCAGTGGTGATAAATGAATGTAAATGTTTTTCACTACCAGGACATATAAAGCTTAAAATTACGTGTGCTACTTTTTAGGGCCTACCCCAGGGGTTACTTATAAGTATTAAAAAGAAAGGTTTGGGCCAAGCAAAAGGTTTATTTTGCCATGTTGAAATGGTGGTTTTAAAAGTGCACACAGAGGCTGCAGTGGCAGGACTGAGACATGTTTGAAAGGGCTGCTTGAGTGGGTGGTACAACCAGTGCTTTAGGCCCACTAGTAGCAATTAATTTACAAGACCTGGGCATAGGTAGTGCTAGTTTACTAGGGACTTACCAGTAAATTAAATATGCCAATTGGCTATAAGCCAAGTCGACCATGTTTTGAGGCCACCAAAAACAAATTCAGCAAAAAGTGGAGGGTAAGGCAAAATATTTGGGGGTAGCCCTGCAGAGAGGTCCAGGTCCAATAGCCATCCTCAGGGAGGTGTAGTGATTTCACGCAATCCCAGGTTCACAAATCTTTGTAAATCTGGGATTGCGTGGTTGGATGGACGGGAAAGCCCACGATTCATCCATAGAACTCCTCCCAGAATAAAACATAAGGCAATCCAGTACATGGTGCTGCGTTACAACATTTCTTTTCAAAGACACGCAAGGCGGTGCAAGTCGCCCCTAGCAAGGCTTTGTGAATATCTACTAGTATTTTGAGTCATGGCTGACCACAAAAGAGGCACAACCATGACGCAAATCATTACCAAATATGGCCCTTGGTGTGTACTTCAATATTTATAAATAATATTAAAACATCTATAAGCTTGAAAGATGGTTAAGCGGGGGTGCCATTTTCACTAACATGCAGGTCACAAATCTGAATCCGGAAAAGGCAAAATCTGCATTCCATACTTCTCAAATTAATACATTGAGGATCATTAAATTTAGTGATAATAAAATATGAAATTTACAGCATTAAGAAATGCAAAAATGTGACATGGCTCTCCATATAAAATATAACAATGATAGACTACTTAACAAATAAACTGTTAGAAGAGACTGCTATCTTTATTTGTCCCACATATTATTTTCAATTTGTTTATATATATGTTAATCCCACAACATTGTTTAATAGATTTTGATCACTCTTTATTATTTCTATTACCTTCATATCACAAATTTGTCTTCATATTTTGGATATTCATTATAACATTGATGGAGCGGAAGTCTCATCTCATTTGTAGGGGTGCATCATAATCATGTGTAGAGCGCACCAGCATATAATCTTGTTTTGTATAAACGTGAAGTATTAGAATTGTGAACAGTATTAACGTATCTACATGACATATTTTAGGTTATTGACAAGTAGAATGAAGAATTAACATAGGAAATAAATGTAAGTAGCAGAAAACGTTAACATGAAGAACCGTGTTGTGAAGTCTGACACTACTCATGTACTAAATGTGTTTATTAATGCTAATGCTTCCATAATTAGGTACATGTATTAGTCGAAATGTAATAATAGTCATGTGAATTCGTAATGCTCAAGTGACGTTCTTATGTTGGCCGAAGCTGTAGGCCTGCAATGCAAGCCCCTGACAACTCTCACTTTAGAATTAATGTTCTGAATTTCATGTGCACTGTGGAAGCTGTTCTTTCTCATGTTTTGCATTGCAGGTGGAGAAACATTCATGTAGGCAAAATAATGTCTTTGTTTTAGCAGCTAGGCAAGGAGAGAAGAAGTTACAATCGTATGACTCGAAGGCGATAAAGGAAAGAAGTCGGTTTGACACAGGACAAGGCATGGGAATCAAGGACGAATTGTTGCAAAGGATGTACATGGAGAGCACTATGGAAAAATGCGCTCATGACTGTACCCATTGTGGAATATGTGCAAAGATGTGCATCATGGGAATGCTACCTGTAGATAACTGGTTGTTGGAATTGGGGATAGTGCCCATATCTTTCTTGCCTTGGAAGAGAGAGCATCTCAGAATGAGCTCTTTCTCTTGTGATGGTGGCTTTATGGTGCTTGACCCATCTTGATGGTGGAGAGACTTCTTAGGAAGACTCCATGACTAACACCTTTCCTCCTGATCCAAACTGCTGATCTCATCTTAGCGATAGAGTAGGGATAGATTTAATGCTTTTCATCTATCAACCCTCGATGCAGGGAAATTTTGACTCATGCTTCTTGATTGCCTGTATTCTCTTTCTTGAACTAATTGTTCTGTTCATTCTGCACCATCTGCACTGGGTGCGTATATTTGGCTTTATGCTCATTACTTTGTATTTTTATACTCATGTTGAGGTGTCTCTATGTTCAGTTATTTTTGCTTTTGTAATAAAAATAACTAACCTTATTCAATTGTCCTCTGGTTATTAAAAATCTAAAATAGACACTATTAAATTGATTGTGCATTTCTGATGTTCTCCCCTTTACACTTTCATGCTGCTAAAAAGAACCATCGGAAATTGTCTCTAGAAAAGTCAAGAATTAATCTATGCGACCCCTTTCAACATCAATTAAGTGCTGGGGTTATAACTGACCTTTTTTGGAGATGGCAACATAACTGAAGAGCTTCCTCCCACAGATCTCTGTTGATAAACCATGATGAGTTGATTTTAGGAATTATGTACTGAAGGAGATTAATGTAATACAGCTGACAGACAAGGTGCTGCAAACTAACAAATAAAAATGTCCAACTTCTAAGAGACTAAAGAAGCGAAAATAGATAAATGCAGAGACAGTGAAAACAAATAAAAAACATTCAAAGACAAATTCAAATAGATATAGCAGATGTCAAAAAGTTAATGTTATCTCCCTTACAGTGAAACTAAAGTTTCTTAGCACTAAAATATAGGGGCTATAGAGGCGAGTGGAAAGATCTAAAAGAGAACTTTTGCGAAAAGGTTATACCTTAAGGACAAATGTCAAAGTTTTATTTTAAGCCAAGAAGGTACAATCAGAATAAGCCCACTAGCAAATGGGGACGTGCCAGAAGGAAAGGAGCAAATAATTATTGAATCCCAGAATGTGGCGCCTAATTAAAGAATGTATTGTTGGAGACATTTCAACAACCCATTAGAAGCCTATGACTGAACAGAACATATAGAATTAACCTAGTTGGTACATCTTCTTGATGCATGTGTCACCTTTTGGCTGCTCAGGGAAAAGTCATACACTTCTTGTGGAAAAAAGGGACTGGAATGCACCTATTGAAGGATATTTAATTTGTATTTGTCTTTGCTATCTTCCAGTTTTTTTCTTTTCTCTTCCACTATCTTTCATTCTACTGCACCATGAAACATACTGCAGCCAGCTTCTCATGACTAATAAATCACCAATGTGTAAATACATAAATAAGTAAATAGAAATTTGGAATAATACACTGTGCTTGTAAAAATAAGAGACTCTGTCCAGCTTGAGTTTTTCTGGCGGTGTTTCATTCAGCGAAAATATGTCTAAGTGCTGAATCTAATACTTATGGCATCATATAAAAACGTTCACACCTTCGTATTGTTACCTAAAATCTCTCATCTAGGGAAAGCTACATGTTTATTTCATTACTACTACTGTTATTATTATTATTAACAATATTGCTATTATTTTAATTGTCGTTATTATTCTTAATATTAGTATGATTACTACTACTACTACTACTACTTCTGCTAAAACAATAATAATAATAAGCACCTGCATGCAATTTTATTAATAAACCATTCATTTTCTTTGCTAAATAGCAGATTTCTCTTTATATTTCATACCCTGAATTATAAGCAGCAAGCAAAACAAATCTAAAATATATATAATTATTTATTGATAAAAACTAAAGTATGTTTTTTAAATAACAGTACATTAGTGCTTCCTAATAATAATTCCAGTTTCTGCAAGCAAGATGTCTGGAAAATGCTTTGATAGTGAAAACCTTTAAATATTAGACAAAATGATTTTATGTCCTACAATAGCAAAATGTCCACATCCAACCTACTATACATAACATAGCATAACTGCCTACCTATCATACTTGCCAATTTACCATACCTACATAACTTGTGTAGCCTACTCTCCCTTCCATACTTACCTACTGACCATATCTAACTATATCTAACTTACCATGCCAACCTGCTACAATTATCATATCTACCTATCATACTTAACTGAACGTACCTAACCTACCTACCATACCTGACTACAATATATACCTACCATATCTAACCTGTCATACCTACCTATGCACCTACCCACCATACCTACAATACTTAGCCTTCATTACCTAACCTATTATACCTACCACAACTAGCCTACCACACCTGACTTATGTATCATACATCCCTACAAAACCTAACTTATCATACCCAACCTAAAATACTATCCAACCTACCTATCAAAATTACTTACCATACATACTTACATATCATATCTACTTTCCTAACGTATCTATCGCTTATACCTAATTTACTATAACTACAAAAACAACCTGCCATCTCTGCCTATCAAGTCATGTCAAGGTAACTTTATTCGGTTCAAATGGACCATAAAAGTTTAACATACATATGAAATACTTAAAATTATCATGTCCGATTTATACAATAATATAACTCATGACTCTAAAACTCACAATTTAAAAAGTTTTCATCCTTCTCTTCCTTTTCTAAAAACTACTTAAAAAACAACACCATTTTCATTTACAATTCATACCGTTTCCTTATTGAAAGTGCAGTTCTGATAAAATTTAGTACAGCAGTGCAAATAACAACAGTAGACACAGAGCATAAGAAATTAAAACCCTCCTGATAGGTACAAGGGCGATTTTCTCTTAGGATTGGGGTAAGGAACCGTGCTCTTGGCTCTTTGTAAGTGTGCAAAACAGCATAAAGTGCAAGGTGCTTTGTTGTGCTCGATTATTGCAAGGACAAGGGTTAAGGTTCTCACACCATCCAGCCTGTTTAGGAAAGGGCACAAGAAAGTGCAACGTGCCAAGACGAAATCTAGTCATGAGAACTCGGAACTGTGCATTAGTAGTAAAAGACAAGTAAAATTGTTGTTGGAAAGGCGACCGATCTAAATGATATTGCAAACCTGGTTGCCGGCGACGATTGTGCGACTCAGCAAAATATGCTTCTTTTAGAATCGTTTTCATGTTTGTATGGATACTAGCAGGGTTATCGTAATAATGCCCCAAACCAATTTCGTAAAATTTTTCTTTGAGAAAACGGAGCCATGGAATAGCCAGGGCGTTGTCAAGGGTCAGACAGTCCTTGATAATGTCCCTTGTAAACTTTAAGTCCTCTGACAACCAAATTTTAGTCCAAAGGACCAATGGGGCGATGTTAATTCGGTACTCTATAAAATCCAGCCCTACCTCAGAGTGACAAAAGGCTGAGGGAGCACTTTTTGGGGTCATCAGCAATCTTTTTATAAACTTGTTTTCTAATGTTTGTAGTTGGGTGCTTTTATGGTGTCCCCACACTCCTGCCCCGTAGGTTGCAACAGGCAGGCATTTTGATTTGTATAAAGTGATTAATTCCGCTACCGGCTTGTGGCCCAACTTACAAGCGAAGCGGAATAGAACCTCTACTACACAGCTAGTATGCTGAACCCTTGCTGTAACAAGATGGTCCCAATTCAGTTTATTATTAAAAACGTTCCCCAAATATGTAAAATTGGACACCTTGTCAATGGTCTTGCCCTTTACGATACATTTTCTTGTTTTAGTTTGAATCGGGCCACACACCATGATAAAAGATTTGGTAAAATTTACTTTTAGGTCCAATGCTAACATAAAATCAGTAAAAACATTCAATGATTTCTGGAGGCTATTGGCGGTTAAGGCCATTAAAACCGTGTCGTCCGCATACGACAACTAAGGGACCGGCTTGCCTCCAATTCTAGGGAAGTCTAATGCCTGCTCTATTAGAGCTGACTCTAGGCCATTTGTGTACAGAAGGAAAAGAAAAGGGGCCAGGATACAACCCTGGCGAACTCCCACTGTAGAAACAATAGGCCCAGTCTTCTCTCCCCCAGGACCAAATCTTATGGCGACCATAGTGGATGCATGCAGCCTGCGCAGGAGGGAGATAAGAGGTTCCTCAAAGTCCATTTTCCCCATCTGGGCCCATAGTTTCTCCTGATTGACCATGTCAAAGACACTGGACAAGTCCATGAAGGCAAGGTGGATTGACCCCTTCCTTGCCCTCATGTACTTGCCCATGATCAATGACAAATTGAGGCACTGTTCATTCGTCCCCAAACCCCTCCAGAAACCATATTGTGTTTGGGACATAAGCCCGGAGGTGTCTGCCCAGGTCTCGAGGCGTGCTAAAATGACCCTCCCCAACACCTTGACGGTAAGGTCAATTAGGGAAATGGGCCTATAACAGGCCGGATCATCTTTGATTCCCTTTTTATACACAGGTACCACTATGGCCTCCTTCCAAGATAATGGGATGGGTCCAGTTATTGCGGCTCTAAAGACACTTGTCAGGAAGGGTGCCCAGAGTTGAGGATTGCTTTTAAACAGATCTAAAGGTACTCCATCAGGACCCGGGGCTTTCATGCAGATCCCCTTCGCAAGGGCATCCTCGACCTCACTCACTGTCAGAGAGGAGCTCAGTTGATGTGCGGTAATTGGGTCTATTGGGACGTCTAAGCATGGCTCCTGAGATGTAATTCCGTTCGGGTTAAATATGTTTGGGAAGTGAGATTCCTAAGCTATCTCCTGTATCATTGAGTCCATCCCCCTTGCATCCTTTGTAAATGGGGGGCGATTTATTACCTCCCAAAAACTCTTAGAGTCTTTAAGCGCACTTGCTCTCTCCAGATCTTCCCAGGCTAACCTTCTCAGTTCTTCTTTCCTCTGGTTGATTGTAGTTTTATAAGCCTGCGTGGCATTTTTAATTAAGGTTTTGTCTTGAGGGGTTACATGCAGTGCCTTCTTAAGGTCCTTTTGGGCCCTTGAACACACAGCATTAAACTATTTTCTCTCCTGTGCTTCCCTTCTTCTTATTGAGTTTGTCAAATTTTTGGATACGTCCCTACAGATTAGTTGGAAGCCCTGTATCGAAATTGAGAGGGATTTATTTTGCTCCATTTCAATCTCACCCCTTGATTTAGGTTATACTGGAGGGACGACCATCACCTTTCTCCTCCTTGGCTATTATACATAGGGAGGCAGTAAGGAGATTATAGTCACTGGCATTATTAGGCTCCACCTCGAAGCTATCAACAAAGAAAACAAATTTCCTGGATATTAACATAAAATCAATAACACTCTCCCTTCCTCTGCCCATGTAAGTAGGGTACTGTGTTTGGGGGCTACTAACCAGGGTGCCAACCAAAAGCAGATCATTTACAATAATATTGGCGTTTAAAGCTTCGCCCTGCGGTGTATGTGTAAAATACGTCGGCGGTTGACCCTCAGTGTCCAATATGCTGACAAAGTGCAATTAAAATCCCCCACCCAATAAATACACAGGGGCTGCCACTTCCCTGCAATCTTATCAATTTCTTCCATGAGAGTGACAATGATATCACAGCTGTTTTGGTCAAAGATGTTATAATACCAATTAATCAGTAATGTCTTGGCCTGGAACAGATTGAAAATCAAAATAAGTTGATACCAAGGAGAATCAATAACTGTCTCTGCCTTGATAGACCCGTATTTGACAGAAATCAGTGTCGCCAGCCCTCCTTTTGCCCTCCCTGCTGGTGAAGCAATTGTGTGAACATTAAAAGAACAATAACCATCTAACTCCATATTCTCCCTGTGCCATGTTTCCTGAACACAAATGATATCAAAGCCTTGACATACTCTAGCCAGACCTCGTCTTCTAGTTTCGGGCGAATACCTGCGATGTTCCAGGAGAGAATTCTAAGAGTGCAGGTTTTATGGCTCCTTGTTACTGTATCCTCCAGGTTGCTACTGATGGCAGGCTTATCAGGTGTGAAATCCAGGACATGCCCCACCGCTCCAGAATTAAGTATAGAAGATGGAATCGGTGGGTCAGTCCCTGTCCCAATATCACATATATTAGTGTGTGTGATGGTTGTTTTATGTGAAGAATGGTCTAAACAATTTTTGTCGATCCCATTCCCTGTTATTCTGACCACTACATTAGGGTCACTCCCTAGTAGCCCACCTGTTATTACCATTTTATCTAGACTACTTAGATCTAAACTACTTGGGTCAAAAGATAGTCAATCTATATCGGTTAGTCCGGAGAGTACCTCAAAGCGGTTAGGGTGAAGCCATGCGGAGGGCTGGGGAAGGGGGTGTCTATTCAAAAATCACGGCCATGGCTGTTTGCTCATAAGAGCCCCTTGGTGGCAGGGGTAGAAAAAACCCAAGGGGCGGGCCTGTATCTGCTCCGAAGGGGAGTCTCTAAGGTAACACAGAGCAAGGTCAGCGCACGTCCTATCGTTAAAATTCAACACTACACAATCGCCTTCTCTGCTTTTTGGTGTTTTTCCCAGCCAACTCACCCGCCTAGCCATGATGATGTGTTTATTCCAATTTATCTGGGACTGGATTTTACTAGTGCACCAATGGGCAGATTTATTAATAAGGCTCTGGCAACTTTCATGGCGTCCTGGTGAGGGATGTGGGACCCCTGTCAAAACCATGATATAAGGTGTGCACTCCGGGGGTAAGTTTAGAATGGTATTATCACCCTGCATGCTTGGCAGACCAGGCGCGGGATCAGTTATGGGCCTTTTCCCTCTCAATGGGCTCACCCCGCTATGCCTATCAGATCTTTAAAAATTAGTAGCCCCTCTTTCACCATTAAGGGTCCCCTTAGGGCCGGGTGCCGTAACTGACGGCACTGTTAATTGGTCGATGTGGTCCGGAGGAAATTCCGGTGGTTTGGTCGCATTGTGTGTGACTATTAGCCCATTTTTTACGGTCCTCCCACCCTCGGGGGCGCTAAAAAAGGCATCATCTCCTCTTTCTCCAGTACCATTAGTTAATGCACATCCTCCGTTTTGCTTACTTTGCATGGCTGGGTTCTCTGAGGTCAACAATAGTTGACCAAGCTGCTCCTCTATGCGGCCCATATGGGACAAAATAGGCTCCAGGGAGTCCAACACTATTTTTCCAATTTGGTCTAACACCGTGTCCATTTCAGTCTGAGACCTGATGAACCCTCCTCCCCCACGAGGTCTCCCAACATTTCCTGGGGGATTTTGCTTTGTTCTCTTGACGCTTGGCAGTTGGCCCGTTGCGCGCTGGTCAGTCCCAGTCGGGTTGTGCGCTTCCTTTTTCCCCCAGCCGTACTCTGGTCCCCCGTAGATGTACATATTGCGGCTTCCACACCCTTTGACGCTCCACTTGTGGCGCCCTGACTCGAGATGATAATGGTAGGTGAAAGTGGGGGTGGGGGTTGCGCCAAAGAGTCGGGGAGCATGACAGGTGTTATGTTGTGAACCTCCGTGGAAAAGTCAGGCTGAACAGTCTGCGTAATTAGAGCAACTGATGGGGGTAGTGGAGCTAACGAAAGTCTACGTTCTGCCAGTTCAATTTCCTTATTATTAGCCCCCATGGCCTTCTGTAGGAAGCCATCTAAAGTAGCGTCCATACTTTTGGCCGCAGGCGTGGGTTTCTTCCTCCCCATGACAAAAAAATACTTAAATACTTAATGCGCGGGAAGACAAAATTTAAAAACAAGTGGGAGAAATTATTTCTATACACAAACCATCACACCTTCTTACTAGAATTTTTCTGGCGCATCAACCGATGGAGCCAAGAGGGGGGGCCCGGCCCGGCCTCTTCCGGCCCGGCCCGGCCTCTTCCGGCCGCGGACGGGTGCAGACGGGCCCGCCCTTGGCCCGTGCTTAACCTGGGCACGTCCCGCGCTACGGGAAGCCCTTGCCGGTTATGAAGCGCCTCCTGGCGCGTGCTGAGTGTGCCCGCGGCGTCCCTGCCGCAAGGTGCGCTGGGGCTGTAATCTGCTGTCTCCCCTGGCAGGAGTGATGTCCGCGTTGGCGGTGAGGGTCCCGAGCTCACGGCGTCTGCTGCGGTCAGATGAGGGCTCCCGCGCTACGGGAAGCCCTGGCCGGTTATGAAGCGCCTCCTGGCGCATGCTGAGTGCACCCGCGGCGTCCCTGCCGCAAGGCGCGCTGGGCACTGTAGTCTGCTGCCTCCCCTGGCAGCAGTGATGTCCGCGTTGGCGGTAAGGGTCCCGAGCTCACGGCGTCTGCTGCGGTCAGATGAGGGCTCTGCCTATCATAAATAACCTATCATATCTAACCTACCTACCATACCTACCTACTGTACTTGACCTATCATACTTCCCTACCATACCTCACAAACATACAATACCTACCTATCATACCTACTATAATGTGCCTGCTCTACCTAGCATATCATACCTATCAACTATCCTTCCACGACACCTAATTACCATACCTAACCTATCATATCTAAGTTACCTCTTATACGTAACCTACTATACGTAACCTATGGTAGCAAACATACCTACCACTCATACCTAACTACCATGTCTTCTTACCTGCCATACCTACAAAGCAATATCATCCCTACTATAATTAACATACCTACCATATATAACCTACCATACCTACCTGCTTACCATATCTAAATTACCATAGCTAACCTACCAAACTTACCCTACTCTACCTAGCCTAACTACAATACTTAGTGTATCATATATACCATAGTTATCCAACCATACCTACCACACCTAACGTACCTCCACTTCTTCAGTCCACACATCTTACGCATGCCCTGAGTTGGCAATTTTCTGAAAAAATCGCAAGTTATGCTTATGGGCATTCTAGTAAGAGCTAGCGATGCGGCACCTGCTACAGAAAACAATTGTGACAAGCTTGAAGGACCTCTAGTAATGGCCTGTGTTGCTTCAGATTTTGAAGAGCATAACAATGTTAATTCAATAACTTCCTTAAAAATGCCAAGACCTGCTTGCTTTGCCAATGCTTGTTTACAAATTCAACTGGGTTAGATCGATTATTGTTGTTTTTTTCTTGCAATATCATAAATCTCCGAGTTTGCTAATACTCACAGATTCCCACAAGCGTGCCTGCCTCAATGGCCTGGATCATTCCATGGCATTGCAAGGTGGGCAGTAGAAGATTGGAAGAGAAGAAGCACCGGCCAATGCTTTAAGTCTCTGCCATGCACGACAGCGGTCTTTCTGAAACTGTGCCAGAAGCAATAAAGAACTGAAGACCAGAGTTAAAATTCGATCAACTTTCAATGTGAATTGTGATGTGAAGTAGTCTGTGAAACAAAAAAAATTGATTGCCAATAAACGCACACACAAGTAATGTGTGTTGCAATCTTGTGGTCAAACAACTACATTCTGCTGCTCTCCCTGCGTGTGAATACCTATGCATTAAGGTCGCTTGTAATACCAAGCAGGTCTGCAAACTCCACCTGTTCTATCATCCCCCTAGAGACAACCTCTCCTTCATCAAACAGATTATGGAAATTATCTCAACTAGCGCAGATCATCACGGCCCTCAGATCTTCCTTGGAGATTTTAACCTCCACTGGAATGATTTGAATGTCCTTACTGTAGATAGTCTCAAATCTATCCTGAGGGAATTCGATCTAACCCAGATATGTGACAGCCCTACGCATGTCAAAGGAGCTACCTTAGACTTAATCATTGGCAACCCGAAATCCGTTCAACTTGATTCTATCGTCCCTTGTGACTGGACAGACCACCACTGCATCACTTTCCTCATCTCACAATCTGTTAGTACGAGCATAACTCAACCAAAAAAAACCAAACATTGGCAAAGAACACTGTGAAACATTAACCTTGATGCTTTGACAACCCTCAGTAATAACATTTTACCCCCCCTGAGGCTATGACCGACGTCCACGATCTCACTGAACACTACAATCGGTTCATGAAAGCATTCTTGATAGGGTCGCTCCTTTACAGTTAAAAAGAATACCTTCCAAAATCTCCAAATCCTGTTACAACGGCAGTCTAAACGCTGAGAGAAGGAACCTGAGACAAGCAGAAAGATTGTGTAGATCCTCGCTGTTCGACCTGGCACCATTGGCGTGGGTCTCCCCTGCATTTTTTGCTTTTGCCTCCTGTGTTTTTGCTGTATGTTGGACTTTGTTTTGCTGGTCTAGATACTTTGGGCTCTTGGCCACTGCTGTTCAGTGCCAAAGTGTAAGTGCTCCTTTGTAAATTGTTGTTATGGATTAGTGATTCCATGATTGGCATATTTGATTTACTTGTCAGACCCTAGTATAGTGCACTGTGTGTGCCCAGGACCTGTAAATCAAATGCTGCTAGTGGGCAGCAGCACTGATTGCGCCACCCACAGAAGCAGCCTGTAAAATGTAACTCTGGCCTGCCATTGCAGAGCCTGTGTGCAGTCTGGGCTGCTATGTCGCCTTGGCAAGTGCACACACTTGCCAGTCCCTAAACCTTCCCTTTTCTACATATTAGTCACCCCTAAGGTAGGCCCAAGGTACCCCGGTGGGCAGGGTGCATTGTATGTGAAAGGTAGGACATGCCCTGATGTGTGTGGCATGTCCTGATAGTGAAATACTGCCAATTTCATTTTTCACTATTGCAAGGCTACCTGTTCCCATAGGACAGAATGGGGAGTTTGTTTATAACCGCTTATAAACATAACTGGCCCTGGGAACAAGGTAGAAAAATAAAGTTTAATATGCCTGAGCTCAGAATGTTAAAATGCATCTTTTACTGAGGGTGATTTTTACATTCTGTGTTTGAAAATACCACTTTTAGAAAGTAGGTATTTATTTGCCTAACCATCCAGTGTGCCTCTGCTAGGTTTGAGTATTGCATGTCTGACTTTTGGATGACAAGGGCTGGAGAGGGGCAGCGGCTCCAGAAGTTTGATGAGTCCTGGCTGGGCTGAATAGACCAGGGCTGCATTTAGAGTAGGGGGAGGAGATTTCCTTTCACCTGAATGGGCCTGGTCTGCCTTCAACAATGCTGTCTCCACCTCCTGCCAGGAAGCTGCACCAGTGAGGACAGAACTGGTTTTGGCTGGGTAGAGACACACTCTGCCTTCAGAGAACAAAGGATTTTTGTGTATAAAAAGAGGGGCCCAGACCCCAGACTTTTAGATCACTTCTGGGAAATCAAGAGGAACCTTTGCCAAGGAGAAGAGCCGGAGAAGCTGAGCAGGAATACTGCCCCTGTGCTGTTTGCTGTCTGGGGTTGGCCTGCAGTGGCTACTTGCTGCCAAGGAAAGGAGAAAGGACTTTGCTGCTTGCTTTGTCCCCCCTGCTTGAAGAGAAGATCTCCAAGGGCTTGAACTGAGCTTGCCCCCTGTTCTAGAGGTCTCAGGAACAGCAAAGACCTCACTGTGTCTGTGGGCACCGTCTCTAATCGTCGCAGCAGAAGAAAAGGGTAACTGACTCTTTCATTGAGTCCGTCGCAGGATTCCGTGTCCTGAAAGGACCGCTGAGAGCAACGCCTCGCAACGCAACCCTGGTCTCACCGACTCAGTCAACGAGCCGCTGGTTGCACCGCGTCCTGTGGGCACCGCACTCCGCAACACTTCGCTACACGCTGCCCGGACGTCACCGACTCCGTCGCTGCCCTGCCTGAACATTGACCGGCTCCATCGCCGCACCCTGACCTGCCAGCACCGTAGCGAGCACCGTCTAACCCTTCAATGCAAGCCCTGGTTTCACCGACTCAGTCAACGAGCCGCTGCCTGCACCGAATCGTGAGGACATCGTCCACCACAACGCTCCGCTTTACAACGTGACCGCGACGTTTGCCCCGACCGACTCACACCGACATGTTGGTCGCAACAAGAAAGGTACTGTGTCCGAGTCTGTCGACACTTTAGCTGGCTCGTATCGACGCGGTCGGCTGGAATTGTTAGACTCGGTCGTATTCAGTATCGTGGTAGCCCGAGGAGGAGCTACCGAGTCAGAAGAACTGTGTTTTATTGATTTTCCTGCAATTTAAAGGTTATTTTGCACAAGTACTATTTTTCAAAAGTATTGTATGTTGGATTTTTGTCGTTTGGTCTTGTTTTGGTTTAGATAGAGATTACTTATTTTTCTACACTGGTGTGGTGCCATTTGTAGTATTTTCACTGTATTACTGTATGTGTTCACAAATGCTTTACACACTGCCTCTAAGATAAGCCTGTCTGCTCGTGCTAAGCTACCAAGGGGGTGAACAGGAGTTATTTTAGAAGTGTATCCCCCTTACCCTGACTAGAAGCAAGGGTCCCTATTTGGACAAAGGTACCTACCTCTGCCAACTAGAGACCCCCATTTCTTACACTCACCATCCCTTGATCATCTCAAACATCTGAAATCACTAAGGAACATCTATAACAAACGCATAAGAATCTGCAAAGCTAACTTTTTCACAAATCAACTGAACCTAGCTAAAAAATAGACCAAAAAAACGGTTTGAAATTGTTAAATCTCAATCGAATAGCAAACTCAATCTCCCCCCGATCGGACCACGCCCATTGTTGAATGGCGAAGATTTCTCCATTTTGTTCATCGGAAAGACAACTAAGATGGAACTTGATCTGCAGCCTGCTTTGGAGCTCATGCCAATCTTACCTCCTATCAGTTCACCCCCCATAACAACAACATTAAAACTTTATTCGGCTTTTGTAAGAAAAAAACATAAAAGTCAGAAGTACATCACGAGGAGTCACATGATAAAATGCGGTTAAAACAAACCCCCACAATTCTTAATCACAGGTTGATCTAAGCTTTACTGCTTCCTTTAAAAAGCTAAGAACATACCATACTGTGCTCCCTAATAACATTAATAAAAAGGTAAATGCTGGATGCACTTGCTTAAAATATGCTTTCCTTAAAAATGGAATTAAAAAGGTCTTCGTGTCACCTCATAATAACTAGAAAATATTAAAAAAATGAAGCATGTTCTGGGAAGACATGCCATCGCAGCCACAGGGCAACAGAATCTCACCTTTGTTGCTCCCTCGTGGGTGCACAAGAAGGGGATAAAATAAATCCAGGTGAAATCTGGTCAATAAAAAATGGTTGTATGTACTAGTGAGCCCTAAAAGATATGGTTCCGTGGATGGTACAGTTTTCAGGGGGATGAATCTACGTACACTAGATTTTCTTAGCTCACAGTCTTCTCTGTCCGCCATCCGTTGTCTAAAAAAAGAGCTCCTTTGCCCATAGCAGGTCTTTCCTACTGATTATGTCGGGGTTACAAAAGAGATCTGGTCTTCCTAGACTCCTGAATCCATCCCAAATGTATGTAAACCACAGTATACGATGGGCACGGTCTAGGGCAAGGCAATTCCTTAAGATCTCTTTGTTTAGAGCTATCCCATTACTTAGTCATACTTTAAGGCAATAGGCTAAAGGGTGAAAAGACAACTGGTCTGACAAGTAGGGCAACCCCAGTTCTTCATGGACAATAAAGGTGGTGGTGCCCTGAGGAACACATACCAACCGTCTCAAGAACCTATTTTCAATGGTTTGAGGCTCATCATGAGAGACGTAGCCCCAGATCTCACTGCCATACATCACCTGTGATAAACTCTTAGATCTGTATATCTCGAGGAGAGCACCTATTGTTTTTTTGCCTAAGCGGGAAGCGAAATAAAAAATGGCTGCATTAGCAAGTAGGAATCCCCCCGGTTTACTTTTTTTCATCGGGCCCCAATTTAACTTGGCGTCCAGCATAACCCTTAAATAGGAAAAGACACTCGTCTTAGGAACAGGGGTGGGCCCGACCTTAAAGTTAAAAGATTTCTTTAAACTAGGACCTATCTGCATCACGTATGACTTGGACTTATTTACTAGCAGGTCCTGATCTTCCATGAACATCACAAAGGAATTAAGCAATGTTTGCAACTCCCTCGCTGTCCAGGCCATAAGGACAGCGTCGTCCACATACAGAAAAACCGGCAAACCACAGCGTCCCACCTGGGGAAAGTCTGCCTGTGTAGATGTCAGTTCCCTCTACAGATTGTTAGTATATAAATTTTTTTTAAACGGGGCCAATATACATCCCTGTTGTACCCCTCTCTGGATTGGGAACTGTCGGGTCACCTTACAATCATTAGTATAGCGAACCACCACTTTGGTGTCACTATGGAGCTCTTGTAAAAAGAGGACAATATTTTTGTCAACTCCCATGCTCAATAGGGTCTCCCATAACTTGCTTCTGTTCACCCGATCGAAAGCTGAGGACAAGTCCATAAAGGCCAAATAAATCCTACCAGGTCGCTCAATTGTGTATTTATTTATAATCAGGTACAAGTTCAAATATTGGTCCATTGTCAACCTCCCCGGGTGAAAGCCATATTGGATATCTGCTATAATGTTATTATCATTCGCCCATGAGGTTAGCCTAACCAATAAGGTACGTTCCACCACCTTTACAGTAGAGTCCAAAAGTGAGATGGGCCTATAACAATGTGTGCTGTCCCTATTACCTTTTTTTAAAAAATTGACACGATAATAGATATGGCCCAGGTACTAAGTGGCGAGCCTCTTATCGCTGCATTAATAGTCGTGGAGAGAACTGGCACCCACAGCTGGGGGTTAGATATGTAAAGATCCGGGGGTATGCCATCTGGCCAGGGGGCCTTATTTCTAGACAGTCCCTTGATGCCTTTGCTGACCTCATCAGCTGAAATCACATGAGCCGACTTTCCTGACCCCCTACAATCCGCTACGCTAGCTTTGTGTGAGCTACTAAACATTTCTACGAAATTACCAACCCACTCCTCCTCGGTGATGTGTGTGTCGAGAGCCTGTCCGGCATCTCCTTCCAGGAAAGGACTATTAACTATGCTCCAAAATGTTTCACTGTTTAAGGTGCTGGCCTCCATGAGCCTGCTCCAGGCCTTGTCCCTCAGCTCAGCCTTGAGCCTCGCTAGTACAGCTTTATATTGTGCTCTACAAACTTTTACTATGGCAGGATTCCAGGGTTTGGTACCTAGTGCTCCCCTCAATTTCCTAGCTGCTTTGGAGCAGTTTCGATCAAACCATCTCAGTGCTCGAACAGTCAGGCACCAAGATGGGGCCCTCAACAACTCCCCAATGGAGCATGAGATAGCTGAAAAAGCGTCAAGGATGATCCCTGGACCTGCCTGTCCTTTTGCACAAATATCCAATTCCCTACTACACTTTGCTTGGAGGGAATCATAACAGGAATCTGGTATAATCTCTACCTACTTTAACCTTCTACCATGGTCTGTGGCCTTAAGTATCCCCCTGGCTCCATCCGTCCTGGATTTCCGATACTGGAACCAACTAAAAGTTGCAATTAGAGGATTATGGTCACTATAAATACTCTTCATGATGGAGAAATTCGTTAAAAAAGGGTAGAAGGGTTTTGAAACGTAAATGAAATCAATAATTGATGTACACCCCTCCCTGAAAAAGTTGGAACAATGGTTTCCCCCCTTTGGACCTGTCTGCACCTAGCCATAGTCAGATCAAACTCGTCTGCTAGAAAGTTAAGAATGTCACCCTGCTTGTTATGCTCAACATGCCTGCCCACCAAGCGTGGGCATCCTGCGTCAAGGGAATTTGACACAATAAGGTCCCTGCATAAATGCAGGTTAATATCTCCTGCAATCATGAGGAAACCATTGTGACTGGTCTTAAGGGGTCAGACTCCTTAAAAAGGAGCCTAACCTAGAGATGTTGCAGATGTCTGAAGCAGCTGTAACAGCATTATAAAAATTAATCAACAGGTTAACAGACCTCTGAGAAAGTAACAAAGCCTGCAAGCAAGAATTGTTGGTTGTCAACACAGTCAGGTGGCAGCGTAGAGCTCAAGAGACAAAGATTGTCAGTCCACCCTTTGATCTTTCCACCCTTGATGGAATGGCTGGCACAAATAAAGTTTTATACCCCTCAAGAAAAAAACTGTTTGTGTTGGACCAGGTCTCTTGTAGGCATATTATATCAAAGCCTTTTATAAAAGCAATCCATTTGGGGTCGGTTAACTTGCTCGCCAACCCGGCAATGTTCCATGACACAAGTTTGCAGGCCTTGCCTTCTCCAGGACCAATTGTTTAAGATCTATGCTCACAAGTAGGGATTCCAACCAGCCTTCCATCAGAGCTGCCAAATCTCCCTTCGTTACGGTTACCAAGTTACCTGAACATTGCCCAACCCCCTCTGCCCTTGGGCGTTTCGCTTTACTCGCGGTAGGGGGACCTTTCCTTTTGGCTCCCAAGCCTGCCCCTTGTCGGGTGCTCCTTGCTGGGTGGTAAACTCCATGCCCTTACCTAAGATAGTTGAACAGGGTGGTTCTGACTCTGGGGTCAGGACTGGTTCTCCACCAGGGACAGATCCTACAACTGCCGCCGGAAGGCTGGAATTTATACATAGGGCTGGAGGGCGTGAGTCTGCATCATGCTCGACAAACCTACCATGCTCGTCAGGTTGATCTGTGCTAACCCTTAACATGCATGATGGGCTAGCTTGGGAGCATGGGACAGGAGAACGAGAGAGTCAGCAGGCCACCAGCTCAATTTCCTTATCAATGATCACTGGGGCTCTTAGAAAGCCCCAGTGCCTTGTACGCACTCCATGACTTGTCCCCTCTCCATTTTTACCTGTCTTTTCATTGTATTTGATTGGGGTTTTTAGAGAGTTCTCTTTTTATGTACTTTTTGTACTCACTCTATTCTCAGTTTCCTCCCAGCTCCTCCTTTATGACTTTATAACATGCTTCATTTATTCTTGTTCCTTTATTCTCCATGCCTGCTCTGACCTATTATTTGCTTAGACTGTTTATGATTATGTATGTCATGCCGTCATAGAGTTTCTCCCCCCTGACACTTCGGACCACCCTGATGTCTGACTTTTAGGTCTGTTCTCTTTTTCGCTCACCTGTAAAGCGCTCCGATACACTCATGGGTCTTGTTTGCGCTATATGAAACTTTTTTCTGGTCCAGGGAAGACCTGGCTTGGCAGTTCGGTCTGGACTGTTCCCATGAGGCACAGGGTCAAGACTGATTTGCATATGGCTGGGTCTGAACTGGGGTGGCGAAGTGAGCTAAAGAATGATGATGGCTTCAACCCAGATCTGTGACTGGGGGTGACTGCCTGAAAAGTTTCAGCGCTCCGTCCATCATCTCCTTGTGTTTGCATTGTTCACCCTAAGTTGGCAGGGTATGCCCAGACATGGGTCCCTTGCTCACTTTACCACTGGATTCAAGCTAGCATGGCTGATGAGGAGTGTTACTCCGAAACCGGTCCGAGGATGCTTGTTTCCGGTCCAGGGAAGACCTGGCTTGGCAGTTCGGTCTGGACTGTTCCCATGAGGCCCAGGGTCAAGACTGATTTGCATACGGCTGGGTCTGAACAGGGGTGGCGAAGTGAGCTAAAGAATGATGATGGATTCAACCCAGATCTGTGACTGGGGGTGAGTGTCTGAAAAGTTTCAGCGCTCCGTCCATCATCTCCTTGTGTTTGCATTGTTCACCCTAAGTTGGCAGGGTATGCCCAGACATGGGTCCCTTGCTGACTTTACCACTGGATTCAAGCTAGCCTGGCTGATGAGGAGTGTTACTACAAAACCAGTCCCAGGATGCTTGTTTCTGGTCCAGGGAAGACCTGGCTTGGCAGCGCTCCGTCCATCATCTCCTTGTGTTTGCCAAATAGTACCCCACTCCTACAGGCTCGGGTAGACCTTGGCCTTAGAAGTGTTAAATACATAGCATAATTGAAACCCCTAATGTTTTGGGTCAGAATATGGACCAGCAAAACTCAAATCCCAGTAAAAGAAGCTATAGAGGAAGTAAAAAGACCTCGATAGAGCAGAAGGACGGGTGAAGTGGTTTAGAGGGGTGAGGTGTGGTTTAATGAGTTTGGGGATGAAGGCTATGTGGGAAGACCCCAAATCCCAGAAGAAAGATGCAGTACCTCTTTTAGAAGTTCTGGGCTTATATTCAAGACTCCTGTCATGTAGCCACAGCACAGGGTACCCTAACAGGAAGGTTTTTAGAGTTTAAATGCACATTTTGATTTGATGCAATCATGGATAAAATTGAACATGCACTTTACTTACAATTCAGGTATGGAATGTTACCCCTGAACTACACTAGAAGCAGATAAATTCAGGCTACTGGAACTCCGATGTGCCCTGCATGTACCCTTAGTCCTGAATCACTAGACCATTATATGTTTTTCTGTCCCTGCTCTGCACGGATTAGGAAAATGTGGCTAATACCTCCATGTCGGCTTTTATCGTTTAGGCGACCAGTAGATGCTCTGCGAGTACTTATAACAGAATCTACAAAATGGTTAGTGTTTGCCATATCGCAGTACTTGCTTTATACCTGGCGTATTAGGTCTAAGTTGTTAACCGCAATGTAAAGCATTGGACAACACAGGCTAAGGTATAATATGCAAATAACATTATGATTCCTTTTAATACTTGCTTTTAATGTCAATGGTCATTTTCTTCTAATCACCTTTTATTTTCTAAATTTTTGTTAAAAAATTATGCTGACTATTTATGTTTTATTGTACAATGTATTTTATTAAGGAAGATTGTTGTCTATAAATTTTGTGAATGATCTCTATTTGATGGAATAAAAAAAACACACTGAAAAGATGTATTCGCCCCTTAACGCCTAATTACGAGTCTGTCGCCAGACTCGTGGGGGTGTGGCGGTGGCGTTCTTCAAACCGCCTTATTACAATCAAGGTGGTCGGACCGCCATTGCCTTGCTGCAGCCGCCAGGGAACCGCCGTTCCCTGGTGTGTTGCGGCGGTCATGGGGCCACAATATGCTTGGCGGGACCGCTGCGGTCCCGTCAAGCATACTATGAGTTTCCTCTCCACTGCGGTTTTCATGGCGGTTTGACCACCATGAAAACCTTGGTGGAAAGGACACAAAGGAGGCACTAAAGTGTCCCCTGGTGCCTCACGCCATGTAGATGCACACAGGGGGGCACAACACATGACTCCCCGTGTGTATTCACACCAGTTTCTGCACGGCATGGACTTTACAGTCCATGCCGTGCAGGAACTGTTTTTGGCGTTCCCATTGCGGTGCCCATTTTTAGAGGCATCGCCATGGGAATGTAAAAGAAAGCCTGCCAGACATGAGAAATACTTGTAATCTGGTGGGTGGCCTGACCACAGGGTTGGCGGTGTGGCAGCACGCCCGACCCGTCGCCGCACCGCAAAACTCATAATCAGGCCCTAAATGTTTAGCATGCTTCAGTAATGAAAAAAGAGATTCTTGTGATTGGAGTTTATTATGGGAAGGGAGTATACATTCCATTCAATTACACTTGGCAATTTATCTAGGCTTAATTTCCTTATTGCAACCATGCTATGTTACAAAGACTTTAGCGGTTATAAACAAAAATTCCTCTTTCATACCATGCACAGATGATCATTGATCTAGCTGTGCAGCAATCCGGAAAAGGGACAATTTTAAGGTGATTTGGTAAAACTTCACTAAATAGACCAGATTTAAGAGAACTGGAAACTGTATCAATAGGTGAAGCCATTTGTGCACATTTTAATTCAGTATAGAATATAGGAAGGCTTCGGCAATGTTTAAAAGACATGATTTTTGAACAGTTAATATTTTATCTGTGGAAAAAATTACATTGAAAGATAGATATGAATAAATTAAAAAAGAAATCACTACAGTGAGGTCTTGTATCTGCCAGTGATAGAACAGAATTGACTGCAAAGAGTTGTGACATTAATAATATTTTCACCCACAAGGTGGAAAACACTTCATACATTTAAAACAAAGATATTAGGATAGTGGTGAGAAGTGTGGATGCTTATTATTATATTGATTTTATAAAGAATGAGCTAATAATTAATAAATGTGAATAGGAGACCAATTGAAACAGTGGTTACCCAAGATAATCTGACTCATGAAGAATGTATTATTCTATTCTAGTTTATATAAATTGCTTGACCTAGATCGAGCTAAGAGAGAAAACCATTTGGAAAGAGTTACATTTTCCCTTGTAAAGAGGACCTAGAAATGAAAATAAAACCCTAACATGCACTGTATCAGGATTCTTCTCGAAAGCATATCTCCTGTTCTTCTCTTGTTGTAGATCAACCTTGTCTATACATCTGGTAGAAAAATCAGTGTGTCAAAGGAATCATTAATTTGCTGAGTTACCTACAGACAGCTGTTGTTACACAGGTCCTCTGAATGTCTTTGAAAAGATGTGCCACACTGCTTATGTAGATTTTCTTGACCACCCCATGGTTTTCTTGAGCACATTTTCCAATCATGTGAGCCCTCTCAATTTGTTCTAATTTGTTTAGATTTTGTTAACATCAGAAATGTGCGCCGATATCATAGGGACACCCAAGCTGTATTTTAATTCTGAATGAAATATGCTCTCACCCTCTAACTCTGATTTTGTCATAAATAACTGTGGTATCAGCATGATTCTAGTTGAGGGGCACAGGTTATTTTACCTCTACACCTGTGGGAGACTAGGCAGTCATGCTAAAGTGTTGCTGCAGCAGGACCTTACTACATGGATATCAGATTTCAAGTTCCAAGACCTATTACTTCGTAAAGGATAAACTAATATATTTTCTATTTATTTATGGTTACTTGTATTTAATTTTCAGGAATTCCCCATTTCCTATGGCTGTGTAAAGAGTTGACTATACAGAGGTATTACTAAATTATATGGTATATGTATTCACCATTCCATTTGCGTTTAATATTCTAATGACAGGTTACTTAAGACATCTCTTGTTATGTATAGTTCCACCACAACCTACAGACCTCCTTGACCCCAGAAGTGACAAGGTAGAATGAGAAGACTTGTATTTCTGTTTACTGTCAAATTCTATGCCTCTTTCTGTGCTTCTACAACTGATCCTCATCTCTGCTGTATGTGGTCACTGGTGGGAATGGTGAGAGAATGAAAAGAACACTGTTAGATCCCACACCCAAGATTAATGCAACCTCAAAGGTCCTTGCCCATCCATCCAGGAAGAAACTAGAAGAATGTTTGACTGAGGCACGCAAGGAGAGAAGTGAGTTTAATGCCATGAACACAGATGGGAAATGGATTAGTCAAATATAGATACTTTGTAGCTAACAGATCGCGCGCTACTTTTGTTGCAGTAATCCTTGAATTCCAGTGATCCCGGCACATGTCTTCGAGTTGCGCCTTAAACTGGATCAAGAAAATTGCAACATTGCATCTTGATTAGCCCGTTTACATGAACGGAGCTGAAAAGCCTACCAAAGTAAGTTGCTTTCCAACATAATTAAAACAACGTGAAAGGCTGGAAATAATCCACACTTTTAAACGAAGGGATACTTTCACTCCGCCTCAGGCGGACGAACTTGCTCTGAAATATGCTTACAATGTAGCAATCACATTGAGTGTGTTTTTCGTTCAATTGCAGTAACCCGGTTCCATGTCCCGCTGCTCAGCTAGAAGCTAAGGAAAATAGTGGCACCACCAAGGCTGTCCAGATTTATCAGACACGCTCAAAATTAAAGTAAGTTCATTAACAAAACAAACCTTACTAGACCCAAATCATCTCTCGTATGTGAGAGAAATCTGAATTATGTCTTTTTCTTTTGTGCTCAGAATAGGCATACCAATTGGCAGATAATTTGTTTCTAATCAAGACCTCAACATCACAAAGTTTTGCCATTAACAAGACTCCACAGGTACTTTACCCATGGTTTTTTGGAAATTGTAGTGTTTATAAATATAATTGGAGAGCAGAGCAGTTAAAAAATGAATTTCTCTGGATTTTTTATTATAGAGTTTATCCAGTCCTAAGGCCCTGAGGAGAACCCCACAACTGAGATGGGGCTCGAAACGCGTCGGCGTTAATTTCTACTGGGATAAGAATATGAATTGAACTTTTCTCACCTGTTGGGAGCGAGGCTTAAGTAAAAGGTCTTGCCCCAGCAGGCCACAAATGTGTATCCAGTAGGCAACAGCCCTTATAGTAGAGATGAATAGCTGTAAGGAATAATCACCCACATGGCTGTTGCTTTGAATATTGACTGGATTCAACCTGAATGCAACTTTGTTTATGTTGTTTTTCGTAAATATTGTTTGTGTAAACTGTATGTTTTGTACATTTTGTATATATGTGTAAAAAATTGGTGAAGGTGGTGTGTCTTATGGAATGACATGCTCCATTAATGAAATGAACTTGCAAAAAAAGTTGTAAAAATATAAGTAAATAAATACGCAAGAGTATTCGAATCAGCGATAGTTTTTAGTCTGTTGAAACAAATACAGCACCCTAAATGTGACGGCTTGGTACTTTTTTTGTTACTTAACCCGTTTGCTGCTGCTGTCGGCCAACGGCCGTCGCGAGCACTACCTTGGTAGTGCTGCGCACGTCCGTTGGCCGACGCGGCCCCGCCCGCTTAATAGAACGTTCCGCACTGGCGCGGAACGTTCGAAGCAGCAAACGGGTTAATTAGTCTAGGCCCTACCCAGCCGCCCTTGGGCCAAATCCCTCTGTCTGTTGTCACCAGCATGACAGCAGCATTGTGATTGGTCTGAGTGGCCTAAAGGCCGGCCATACTGTCATGTGCACTTAAGTGCACATATTTCCTCCTCCCCCTGCTCTGACAGCCCAGCCCAGCCCTGCATTGGCCGAACCTGGCTCGCACTGAAAAATAAAATGATAATAACATTATGTTATTATCATTTTATTTTTACTTTTTTTGCATTGCTGAAAAGCAGTGGGGTGCTGGTCCTCCGCCTTAGCGGAGGAGCAGCCACTGTAATGACATTGTGCTATTGTCATTTTATTTTTCCTTTTTAGCACTGCTGAAAAGCAGTGGGGCGACGCTCTTCCACCTTAGCGGAGGACCTGTCACTGACTGCGATTAAGGCTTATACTTATTTGACCAGTTCACAAATGAACTGGTGCCATCAGTGATCACATTGGTAAATTTTGACAGTGACTGGTAGGTAAACAGATCTACCTGCCTAAAGAGAACATTCACCCTTAGGAAGCTATTGTGAGAGCAGCCTTATAAGTTGTACCTGTCCTCATCAAAATCATATGGACTACTTGAGTTCTTAACATGTTCCTGGCTCCAAATAATTGGACATTTTGCCTAGGTGGATGATGGTGATTGTGCACCAAGTCATCACCTCTCATTGGCACCAAGGGCACCGAAATACTTTTTTCAGGTGGTGTCCTGTTAGTTCCGGTACTGGGGTTTTGGGCTTGGTTTACAGTTTTTGTGCTGTTACCTTATAATAAGGCCTGGGGTTCATTTTTAGAGGTGGCACCCTAAATTTGATGCTTTGGTACATCCAGAGTCCCTCCTCGTTGAACCCTTATCCACCTTCCAGACTCATTGGCAGAAGTGTACCCTCTGCTAAGAGTTAAAGACTTGAGTACCTCTTAGGAATCACAAGAGCACTAGAACCAAGCCAGATAAGATAACAGTGGCCACAGGGCAGGTGTTAACAAACATCTACAGCTAACCAGCTATGAAATTGTTTGAGTTTATATCTCTGTTCCAGGAGGTGCTGGAATGTTCTATTTTTATTATAAAATGTAATTGTACCAGTTCCTGTGTCCTTAGCTGATAATAATGTGCTGTATGTTTCTTACAAAGTAAATCATTCGCTGGACACTAATTGTATATGTTATCTACTGTGTTACACTGAATCAGAGTTTGTATCCCCATCTTTCTCCTCGAGGAAGCCTTTCCTCCGTCTCCTCACTATCTTAAGGAAGTCAAGTGCTTAAGCGAATAGCTAGTCTATCAAAATGGAGGGCACTACTTCTCTGGTTCTGGTGGACAACAGGGTTAAATGACAGTGCACATGCAGGCTACTGTCCAGTAACACAATTACTGCCCCAGAACCACAAGAAGAGACTTCACAACCCATAAACTATGTTCCAGTGACATCAAACTCACCAAAAGCTTATGTGAACACGAACATCCAAATCACAGCCGAACCCCAAGAGTGGTTTGAGCCACCGTATAAACCCATAGGTATGCTCAAAATATCCCACAGTGACAGGTTCACATCAGCGGCGGACGGCATAGGTAAGCGGAGTGGGGCGTTGGGGCGGGCGGTGGCAGGGCAGGAGTCGGGAGCAGTCAACAGACGACGGAATAGGGATAATTAAATAAATAATACCCATTCCGTCGTCTGTTGGCTTCCCCCCCTGCCGCACCCCACCCCACCGCGCTTACCTGTGCTGGCCACGGCTGTTCACCATGCGGGTTGGTATGGGTCCTAAATGTCGAACAGGGAATATTGTTGTACCTTAATATCATAGCTATTATAATGAGGACAAAAACATTGCCAGGTATGTAGAGATTTTCTCTGCCTAACTCCATTCACATACATCTTGACAATATAATGTATAGTCAGGGTACATAGATGTGGAGTTATGAATAGTAAATCTAAATTTCCCTGCTATCACTTACCTTTCGGTATTTTTATCCTTCATATTTTGGCTGTGATATTAAGGTATGACGATATTCTCTACTTGGTATTCAAAATTACTACTTAAAGATGTATTAGCTACTAAATTAAAAAAATGCTTTTATGACGGAAGAAATAAATAATCAAGATAAAATGCATGATGCAGTACAAATGGGCTCAATGTCTATTCCTAAGGAGAAAGCCTGGTGAATTCCACTACATTTCTGGGGTTTTTCTGGGTAAAATAAGCCATGCAGGCCCCCTTGTGAACTCATTCTGGGAATCTTCAGGACACTTTCATCTTAATTCGAATGAGAATACATTTTCTTCTGCTAACAACCAGCAGGATGCATTTCAATTCATAGCCCCATGACAAAGAAAAGCTCGATTTCTATTAGTCAAAAAAGCCGGTCTTTGTGTCTTTCGCTGTCATTAAAGATGCAGATTGTGTGGAAATATACCCAAAAGTGAGTACACTGGTGAAGGGTCACCCTCTTGTCCACGGGTCCAAAGACTAACAAAAAGAGATTGGCACTGGAGTTGAAATAAAATAACAAGTTTATTAAACACTCATGAGTGGGACCACGTCCACACAATACTCTCAAGTGTTGCAGGAGGAGGCACACTGAATTCACAAACCATCGTCCCTTTTATACCATTTTGTTGCAATGTAAGCATGTGAACAGAAATGGAAAGAACAAGTTTGGAAACAGCTAGCAGCAAACAAGGGCAGATGAATGACTACGTGGTCAGCAAAGTGGGAGGGGGAGCAGGAATGCTTATAGCAGCAGTAAATGGCCAACAGTTAACATCTGAGACCAGGTGCACTGGCAGCTACAAACCCCCAGCACATACATTGCTTAGCCATGTCAGGAGGTCAACTAAAATAGATAACACAAGCAGAGTAAAAAGACGAGCAGCAGAGGACGGAAGAATTACGAAGGAAACGAAATGGACACCACAGCCAAAATGGCTGTCGCTTATGCTAACGTAAAATATTACACATTCCCACAGATGACCCTTTTAGCATAAGCTAAGACATTTTCTTATTCTTTAAAAGGGGTACGATAAATATCATGGATGTCAATTAGCATCATATCACAGATTTCTCGTTCCATTGCTGAACGGGCATTTACATTTTGGACATTCGTTTTAGATGGTAAGCAAGTAGTACAAGTGGAAATACAAAGGGAACAGAGCATTGGCCCACATTGAATACACAAACAACAAGAGAAGAGAATTGCAATAATTATGAACAAGGCCGACAATATTTTCAGACCCCATACAGAAAATATGTTCCAGAACCATCCAGCCCAAGTCCATGTTCCTGAGTCTTGATGTATCTCCGTGGCTATTTTATGCATTTTGGAAATAGCATCATAAACAGAAGGGGCGTGGTCAGGTATGAACACGCAGCAACTACTACCGATAATGCGACATGCTCCACCACGATCAGCTAGGATAACATCTAGCACCATTCTATTTTGCAAAGTCACAATTCTCGTAATTTGGAGTTCTTCTGTAATATTTCCAAGAGCCATTGCTGTTTGATTAGTCACAGCCTCTACTACACGGGTCAAGCGTCTGATTTTCCTGCTATTTAAAGCTGCACCAACAAAGAAAAAGACTCCCAAATTAAAGTCAACAGATTGCAGTAATGCAGTGTCAGTTTGATCCACTCCATCATTATTTATAGTTCTTTTGAATCGGTTCAAGGAAATGTCATTAAACAGTCTTTGATCTTTATGATAAGATGCAGGTGCTAAGAACACAGGAGGAAGCAAGAAGGACACATAGCATATTCCAGACCATCCAATTGGTAGATGATAGTAACCTTTACTTCCACAAATGAAATAAGTGTTATGTGAGGATAGAAAACTGCTATTGTTCATTCCAGTAATGTTCAATACGGTAGTACAGTCACTTTTTCCAACTGGAATACTGCCAAAACTGCTCACACAAAGATTTGCTTGGGCTCTAGTAACAGCGATAACAGGAGGCCCGTTACCCTTGGCCGTTCGAGTGTTGGGGAAAACATAGCTTGTGGAGGAATCTCCTTTGCGATACTCCTCCATTTCCCATACAGTTCCTTTGGCTTGGGGGTCCCCTTCCTCATCGGGGTAACAAACCTTATTCAGCTGCGAAGTAAGTCCTCCTACATCAGGTAGAGGAATATTACTGATTTCAGAGGCCCACAACAGTGCGAACCAGGCTCTACAGGAGCCAATATACGAGAATGGCAAGGGAATGAAAGGCGTTCCTCCCTTCTTCTGATGAGCTGGCATCATTCCACATGCCCAGCAGTTGGTAGTGTTCGTAGCATTATGAGTATGATGCAATATTTGTATGAAAGTGTTATTAAGATATGACATTCAATGCTTCTTTTCATGATAGGGAAGAGTGAAATAATAATGTTCTGTGGGGACAGGAGTAGTAGCAGTCAGTACGTTTCGAGCCGGAGTTACTTCCTCCACAACCCACATTATCACAGCAATGATGACAGCAGTCAAAGTTAGTCCAATAACGAACATTGTGCATTTGTTACAGATTTTTGCAGCATTCGATTTCTTCTCCTCAGGCATGTTCATCTCGTCGGCAATCAACAAAACAGATGGTGCCCTAAGGTCCTGGGCAGGCGTTGGTTTCTTCACTAACGTTGAGACGAGTAGTCACTAAAAGGCTACCCCCCTTTGTAGTCAGTCTTTAACCACCCAGGACAGTGGCTCAAACAGTCTCTTTCTGCGATGAAGTGTCTTTCTTCCTGGATCGAAGCAGATATCTAGATGTACCAGGGATCGTGTGGTCCGGGAAGACTTCCTCAGGTCCTTCAGGTGACGCAGCTCATCCTTTCTCGGTGACCAAGATGTCGCGGTGATCTGTCAGCACAGCTGGACTCACGAGGGCATGCGGAACCTTTCGACAATGGGTGGCATGCACCCAGTTTTTCCGGTTGGTCACTCGCACTGCAGTTCGGTAGCCAGGAGAACTTGCTTTGGGCCGCGCCACCGAGGTGCAAAGGAACTGGTCCATTGAAACACCTTTATAAGGACGAAGTCACCTGGCCGCAGGCCGTGGCCCTCACCCTGCGACCTGTCTGGAAGAGCTTCCCATACCTGCGGATAAATAGAAGACAAGCTGTCAGTTAACTGGGAAAAATAGTCACTCATCAACAGATGGGGTACATCATGTATAGGGCGAGGCTTAGGGATCCCCAAATATTCATGGGCCTTCCAAAGACTATTTCATGTGGCGTAAGGCCAGATCGTGTATGTGGTATTGATCTGATAGAAAGCAAGGCTAGGGGCAGTGCATCAGGCCATTTCAAAGACGTGGAAGCCTGTATTTTAGCCAATTTCAATTTCAGGGTGGAGTTGTAACGCTCCACCAGGCCTGCTGATTGTGGATGAAAAGCGGCATGAAATTTCTACTTAATCCCCAACCCTTTCATGACATATTCGACAACTTGCCCAATGAAATGAGGTCCGTTGTCACTCCATAGGACCAGACAAATGTCGAATCGAGGAAAGAACTCCTTTAGGAGAACTTTCGCTGTCGTGAGAGCTGTATTATCCTTCGTAGCATACGCCTCCACCCCTTTACTGAATGCACAAACCACTAGTAGGACATATTTTAGGTTATTACAGCGCTCAAACTGAATGTAGTCCATTTGCAGGACCTCAAAAGGTGCAGTTGGTGTTGCAAACCCTCCTGTTGGAGTTCGCGTTCCCTTTCCAGGATTATACTGAAGACACACCAGACACGACTGGACTATCTTTTTAGCAGTGCCGGCAATATCAGGATGATTCCAAAGTTGCATAAGTTGTTTTGCCATTGAGGATGCACCAACATGTGCCGGCCCATGTGCCATGTGAATCAAAGGGTATAAGTAGGCTGTGGGTAACTTCCATTTAGTCATATCTTTATTCCTCCAGCAACCCTGATCATCCAGTGTTCCCTCCTTAGACCATTGGTCTAGTTCGTCAGCGGAGGCAGATTGTTGCATGTCCAGCACCTCTTGCCTGGCATCATGCCAACGTTCAGCTTGTGACTTCACCACATACATGGATGTGGTACTTTGCTGCATTGCGGTCTCACGGGCTGTGTGATCCGCAAAGGCATTGCCTGCTCCTATTTTATCAGTCACTTTATTGTGTGCACTACACTTAACAATTGCCACTTTCTTAGGATAGGTTAGGGCAGTAAGAAGATTATGCACTAATTCTCCATGCACTATCTGTGTCCCATGTGAGGTGAGGAAGCCCCTTTCTTTCCATAGGCGACCAAAATTGTGTGCCACCCCAAAAGCGTACTGGCTGTCGGTAAAAATGTTAACCAGTAAGTCTGTACTAAGCTCACATGCTCTCGTCAGTGCAATCAGTTTGGCCGCTTGGGCCGACTTCTGTGGGATGCGAGCTGTCTCAACTACTGTCTGAAGTGTCGTAATAGCATAGGCAGCAGATTTAGTGCCATCAGGTAACTTTAAACATGAGCCATCAACCCATAACTCCCCATCAACACTAGAGAGAGGTGTATCTTGTAGGTCAACGCAACCCTTTGTTTGCTCTTCAGTGAGGAATATACAATCATGTGACTCTTGTGACTGTGGCTGAGTAGATGGAAATGGCAATAGTGTAGCAGGGTTTAAGGTCACACATCTTTTCAATGTGATATGAGGGGCCAAAAGTGTCAATTCATATCCTGTCAAGCGAGCACTAGTCAAATGCTGTGTTTTCGTTTGATTTAGCAAAGCATTGACTGAATGGGGTACTAACACAAGCAGTTTGTGTGACAAAACTATTCCTTCACTCTGACGTATAGATACAGCCATTGCTGCCACCGCTCGGAAACATCCAGGCAGTGCGCGAGCGACTGGGTCAAGGACAGCTGAGAAATATGCACAAGGACGTTGTTTATCACCTTGTGTCTGTGTTAAAACCGAGAGGGCACAACCTTCCCTCTCGTGTACATAGAGTGTGAAAGTCTTAGTGTAGTCTGGGGTTCCTAATACTGGTGCAGAGCAAAGGGCTTGGCGTAACTGTTGGAAGGCACTCTGACATTCAGCAGTCCATGGTAGGGGCATCGGAGTGTCTTTAGTCAAAAGGGCCAATAAAGGTTTAATAATGTGCAAAAAACTACTGGGGATCCACTGCCCAGAAAAAGAAGTGAGGCCAATTAGTGTACGGACATCCTTCTGAGTACAGGGCACAGGAGTATCTAAAATGGTCTGAATGCGATCTGGTGTGAGCGCACGTCCCTCCTTAGACAGGAGGTGACCTAAATAGGTAACCTGCTGTCTACAATATTGCAATTTCTTTAGCGAGACTTTGTGATTATGAGAGGCGAGAAACGATAACAATAACAGTGTTCCTTCTTCGCACTGCTCAGGGGTATCTGCAGCTAACAAGATGTCTTCAACGTATTGAATAAGGGCCACTCCTTTTGGTACAGGAAAGGAATCAAGCTGTCTTTTTAATGCCTGACTGTAAATGCTAGGACTCTCTGTATAGCCCTGTGGAGCTCTGCAGAACCGGAAGGATCTATTTTTTAGAGTGAATCCAAACAGATAACGGCTTTCAGGATGAATGGGTATCGAGAAGAAGGCATTCTTCAAATCGATCACTGAAAATGTAGTGGCAGTGGGAGGGACCATAGTGAGAAGTGTTGTAATATCAGAAACTACCGGATATTGGGGCACTACAATTTTATTAACCTCTCGCAAATCAATAATGAATCTGTAGAGTTTAGTGTCAGTATCTTTTTTCAAGATAGGAAGGATAGGACTATTGCAAGTATTATAGGGGACTTCTTCCACTACCCCTACTTTAATCAAATCCTGAACAATGTGTGCTAATGCTTCTTCACCTTCTCGGGATATTTTGTATTGGGGCAGTCGAGGCAATGAAATACCCTCCTTTACTTGGATATGTACAGGTGGAATAACCATTTGACCCACATCAGTATCTGATCTAGCCCACAAAGTACTAGGTAAGGACGCCAGAGCAACATCCTCATTGATAAGACAAGATCTCTCACCCAGTGGATAATTGTCATTCAAAATAACACGCACACCGTTCGGAGAACAACGTATTGTAGCATGAAAATATTTAAGCATATCGATACCCACAATGTTGTCCGGCGTGTTAGGGGAAAGCAAAAATGGACATGCTGCAGTGAATTTGTCAAGTCCGAATTCAAGTGGCTGTGAAAGTGGGCTAGGTGTAGGTGTCCCATCGAATCCTATCGATGTTATCGTTGTGCCGGACAGGGGAGCCCTAGGAACCAATCTTTTAGACAGAGCACTACGGGTAGCTCCTGTATCAACCAGAAACCGATCAGTAGATCCCAAGACATTTGCGTCAACATAAGGACCTATTTGATCTACTGGCACCTCAACCGGTTCCTTACCCCATCCTAGGCATCCCTATGCGTAGTTGGAATCTGCAAGTGCATCAGCAGAATAATCAGACATTTGGTATTGATTTCATCTATCAAAAGTATTAGAGCAATTTGGTCCTTGTTCAACTGCCTCAAACCTGGGACGAGCTCCTGTACCTCCCCTGTTTCCTGAATTCCCTGGGCGGCCCCTCATACTTCCCCTTCCCCGCTGGTACTGCTGACCTCGCAAAAGGGGGCACTCAGAACGCCAATGACCAGTCTCTTTACAATAAGCACACTGATCAGGGGACAAATTTGCTCGAGGGAGAGGGTGCACTCCAGGTGTATACATTGCACGTCCGCCTCTTCCACCTCCCCTAAATGGTGGACCATATACTTGAGCCAACATAACTTTTGTCTTTAATTCTTTAACCTTCTTATCCTCCCTGCCTTTCGCTTCTTGTTCCTGTCACTCATAATATTGGGCCATAGTCAAAAGGGAAACTGGGGAAGACGTGGTTCAAGAACTCTCGCTGGCCTTTAAGCGACTAGCTATTTCCGGTAACATATTAGCGACAAATTTGTCAACGAACAAATGCTTACCCGTATCATCGGCCAATGACTGACCACTAAAATCATGGAATGTCTCCTCAAATCTTGAAAAGAAATCAGAAACTAACTCATCCTTTTTCTGTTTACAGGACGCTAACGTAGTCCAATCTATTTTCTTAGGGGTATGAGAGTCTTCAACTTAGTCACAATAGCTTTAGGAAGATCTAATATCTCCTTCTGAGGTTTCTGCGCAGGCTCCCTTTCCGCATCAAATTTCTTCTAAATGTTCCCAGGTATCACCATATGCCACATTGTCATCTATTTTACGTATTGTTCTCCACATATCAGGGGGCAGTATAAGCCCAAAGAACAGTGGCACGAGTTTTGGGGCGGCAGCCGGCCCCCCTTCCCCCGCTCTTACCTGCGGCCGTTGCGGCCGCAAGAATCGGCCGCTAACACCCCCCCGCTCTTCTATCATTTTGCCGAGGGCGGCAAACGCAGGGGCCGCCATGGGCAGCCTAAGGCCTAGCTACCCCCTGCCAAAGAACATATCAATATCTGGCAAGGTCATAGTGCAGGAGCTGATGGCTCCTTCCACCTCCTCATAAAAGGCGGCGGGATTTTTCCGGGGGTCAGGTAAAGCAGCCTTAAGAGCCATAACATCTGCTCTGCTCCAAGGAGTGTAAACCCAATTATATATAAAACATCCCTTTGCATCATCTGAAGTTTTATCATCATTTGTTCCCGCACCCTTTGGGGGAACATACAAAGGTGCGGCTTCACGCATTGGTTTCATAGTAACTTTATTACTGCCGGAATTGTCTCCTTCCGTCGGAACATCTGTTGTCTCTGCCTGGGATTGAGCTGTTTCTACGACTTTACTCTGTCTAGCTAATTCTTGTTCCTTTTGTAAACGTAATGTTTCATTTCGTAATTTAACTATTCGCCTAATTGTATCAGGTATATCTGAAAAAAGGTAAGTCCCATCTACCAACCGCTTATAATCAACGTTTAAATCAGCTAGTTCTGTTTCGTCAGAAATATGCCGCCAACCATATATTACCTCCCAACAGAACTTTTCTACAAAATATAACTGGTCTATATCTTTCCAAGGTTGAACCATATTTATGAGGATCGATGCAGTGTTATGCCGACGAGCTTCCTCTCTAGCAGCGGTTTTTAATGTATCTTTTTCTGCTTTAGTCAAAGTAGAGCGAGTCTGTCGCCCAGCTTGCTTGTCTTTATCTTTATCCTCTGAGGAAGAGACGTCCTCGTCAGAGGCATCCATCTCAGGGGCACTTGGAGCGGGAAATTTATACGGGGGTGGGGGTCATTCTAATAGGATGCAATCATCCTAGGGTTTATTAAGTATGGGATAGATAGGGCGCCTAATAGGGTACTGGCCATTTACCTCTAATCGACGTTCTCTATCTTCTTTTTCTATTTTTTCCTTCATTTCTTTATTTTTTAATTCTAACGCTTTTTGATATATCGTTTTCCGCTGTACTTTTTCTGCTATAGCTTCTGCTCTCTTTGCTCTCTCTCGCACTTCTTTTTCCGACATACGCACAAAATCAAACATATCCTGTCTACTTTTTCTTTTAAAGAAACACTGCTCTACATATTGAACCTTTTTAGAATCGAATGACCCATTCACTGGCCGTTGCAAATCGGACCCTTTCTTTGTGTATTTGTTCCACAATGAACCGTACATTATGGGAGAAATACCATATTTGACATACATGTCTCTATTGGGCGTCCCTTCTGGAGGAGCCGGCTGACTTTCTTCCAAACTAATCTTGGTACCACAAGAGCAGCAACACCACTTACGGAGTGTGCTGAGAACAGGCATGTTTTTCCAAGTATATGTAAAATATTACTACTCTCAACAAATATTCCAAAAGGAGAAAAATCTCCACATTACCTGCCTTCAATCTTTGCAAAGAATGAATTCCAAAAACCAAACCAAAAACCAAGCCAAACAAATCAAGAGTGCCGCTTCAGCGACCTTACCAAACATAAGTCTCCAACTCCCACCTGCCGATCTCTGGTCGACCTAATGGTCACTGAAAAATTACGCCAAAGAAAACCCCAGTCGAGATCGGTCACCACCCGGAGGGTCAAATCGGAAAAAACGGAAAAGTCACGTTGGCCTGCAAAGACAAGGGTCTCCTCATGCAGTGTGCATCCTCAGTAATATTTCAATCCTCCGTCAAGACCACTCCTTCAGACGGCCGCGTCTCCGATGGAGCCCCACGTGCTGGGCGCCAACTGTGGAAATATACCCAAAAGTGAGTACACTGGTGCAGGGTCACCCTCTTGTCCACGGGTCCAAAGACTAACAAAAAGAGATCGGCACTGGAGTTGAAATAAAATAACAAGTTCATTAATCACTCATGAGTGGGACCACGTCCACACAACACTCTCAAGTGTTGCAGGAGGAGGCACACTGAATTCCCAAACCATCGTCCCTTTTATACCATTTTGTTGCAATGTAAGCATGTGAACAGAAATTGAAAGAACAAGTTTGGAAATAGCTAGCAGCAAACAAGGGCAGATGAATGACTACGTGGTCAGCAAAGTGGGAGGGGGAGCAGGAATGCTTATGGCAGCAGTAAATGGCCAACAGTTAACATCTGAGATCAGGTGGACTGGCAGCTACAAACCCCCAGCACGTACATTGCTTAGCCATGTCAGGAGGTCAACTAAAATAGATAACACAAGCAGAGTAAAAAGACGAGCAGCAGAGGACGGAAGAATTACGAAGGAAACGAAATGGACACCACAGCCAAAATGGCTGTCGCTTATGCTAACGTAAAATATTACACGTTCCCACAGTTGCAACATTTTATGTCTGGAGGCGGAGAAGCATTTAGTTACCTTTGTGCTGCTGCAGGTGTTCATGCGGTGCTCCCAAGGGGGTCTCTTTTGGAGGTCGATTCAGGTCTCTGTGGAACTTCTGCATTCATGAAGCACTCTTCACAGTCCCAGCCTCAAGCTGTTGCTGAGCGAACCCATGAATCAAACCTGCCCTCTTCAGGATACTGCTTAGTGGTCTCAGATCTAAGTTGAGCAGAAACTTCCTCAACTGTTCTCTTGACTGAGTCTATCCTCATGCAGATCAGTTCGGTTTTTATGCACTTCAGCTGTCATGTAATGTATTGATCAAGAGGTAAATACAGCTCCCAAAATAATCTGAACAAAGTTATACAGTTAGACAGAGTTAAGACAGAGGGGCACATTTACCAAACTTTCACGCAATGCAGGGCAGCAAGCAAAGTTGGTGCGCTGCGATGCAAGAAAGGAAGAGGGCAGAAATGCTCTTTATTTTAAAATATATAGAGCATTTCTGCTCTCTCCTTGCACTGGTGCACTGTAGGCCCAAGTTATGAGCTGGTTTGCGTCGGTCTTGCACCACGCAACATGGTGCAAGAGTGACACAAAACTGAAGTCAGATTTATGAAGCCACGCAAGGCCACTGTGTGTGGCCCTGAGTGGCTCCATTAATCTGGAGTAAGACAACACACCACAAATCACTGTGTTGCCTTACTCTGTCTTGGGAAGGTGTTCCATGGGCATTGCGTGGGTGTTCCCATGCAAATCCCATTGTTTTTGATTCTTTCCCACATTTACCAGAACTGGTAGACCTGGAAATGTGCCAAAATAGGGACGCCTTTCCAGGAAAGGCGTAGCAAGGAGAAATATCTCCTCCTTACTTCCTCTTTCTATGTGTGCTGCATTCTGCAGCACATATAGAAAGAGGAATGTGCCTCTCAGGATTGGTTCTGTGCAGGAAGGTGTTCCTCCCCTGTACAAAAACAATCCTGCATGCAATGCAGGCACCCTTGCATCATGGTGCAAGGGTGCCTGAGTTGGCGCTAGGTTGCCAAAAGGGTACCAGTGTAGGGGAAAAGACAGGAATGCATCATATTGCCTTAAAACTGGCGCATTTCTGCCATTTCCCTGTCATCCAGTGCAGCACAGCAAGGTGATTTGCTGCACTGCACTGTGTGACTTTTTCATAAATAGGCCCCTGTGTGCTGTCTAGCACCAACACATGCACTCTTGCAATGGTGCCTGCACTATAGGCAGGATTGGCTTTGTGCAGGAAGACACCTTCCTGTACAAAAACAATCCTTAGAGTCATTTTCCGCAGCACACATGGAAAGAGGAACTAACGAGGAGAATTCAAGATATTTCTCCTCATTATGCCTCACTTAGGAAGGCATAGCATTTTGATGCATTTCCAGATTTACAAGTGTTTGTAAATCTGGGAATGTGCCAAAATCCATAGGTGGTTGCATGGAAATGCCCATGCTCCACCTATGGAATGCCCCCAAAGTTGAAATGTAATGTAGCGCAGCTCAAGCAGCTGCCTTGTGCTACATTTCTTTACAAAGCCACGCAAGGCCATCCAAATCAGGTCTTGTATGGCTTTGTAAAAATTTCTGAAGCCTTTGCATTGTCCTTGCATTGCCTTGAGTGACACAAGCACAAAACAAAGACTTCATAAATATAGGCCAGAGTTTCAGATCAATGTATTGGCATTCCTTATTGGTTTTGTGTAAATTTGATTAATCAAGCAGACAAAAAGAAGCTGACAAATCAATTTAATTGAATTTCACCTTTGAAATGGATTTTCCAAAATTGTCAAATACAACTAAATGAATGCCCTTTTCTGCTAAGTGGTTTTCTTTTCTTTCCTTTGCAACAGGGGTGCGAGACAGACCAACGTACCCACTGGGTCAACATCCCCCTTCCACTATCCTCCATCCTAATCATGCCTCTTCTGTAACTTCTCTTCCAGTCCTCCGTCTGCTCCTACCATGGTTTCTGATTAAGGGCTTCAAACATTATTGTCCATGCCTCCTTGGTTCACAAGCCTGGCAAACAATCTGTGACTTCAGTCCTGGCTCCAGCCATCACACCTACATAGAAGCATCCCTATCACAGATTCAGAATTTGCTTGACAGAACTGAGGATGCAGGCTTTTAGGAACAGGTGGCTGGATCACATCTTAGAGGTCTCTACAGTCCTCTCGCAGGTACAGCAGGTTTCCCAAATACACACGGGCTATGGGCATCTTGGAAGTGGACTGAGTGTTTACGTTATGCATGTAAATTCAGAGCCACTTGCCTTTTAAACATCATAAGAGAGAGATTTGTTATTCTTTTGGATCCTCTCATAGCCAGGTGGCTCCAGATCCAATCAATAATCCACCTAACCACTAAATCGGGAGTCTCCTCTTATCTACTGCACAATTTAATTAGCACCATATCAAAGCCAGAACAAATTATCAATTGCTAGACCATGTTAGTAGCAGCATAAGTAACACAAAGAAGGAACAAAACACAGAGGCAGAACATATATGGAACTGCTTGTACATTAGAATATTAGCTATATATACACTTATCTGAAAATATATCGAAAATATGAAAAAACAGAATATTGTGATGGTAAGCATATATTGGTAAGTATAGATTTACTTTCTTAACTCCACATTTTTATACCTTAAAGGTTTATATTGTCTTGGTACATGTATGTAGAGGTAAGCACATTAAAACCCATAATAACCAATGAATATTTGTGCTGTTTTTAGACTCTGCATGCTAGGACACAGTTGTACAGGGCCCAATATATATGCTCTGGCTCCTAAAACACGTAGAAATTGGTTCCACTCTGATTGGTGTGTTTACCTCTCCTATAAGGCCATAGTGTATTGCAAAGAAATGGAACCCATGACATGGAAAGCTAAATGTCACGCGTGGACTGCAGTACATGTTGTTTCATCCACTAGTGTGACAAGGAAAACATGGCTTCAGGCCTACCAAAGACCACTGACGTGTAAAACCTGAAGTGTGATCTGTTAAACAAACCCCTTTTCACAGATAAAAACCTCCCTTTTAAATATTAGCATGTCATGCATATCTAGCCCTTGTAGCCAACAAGGTAGGGTGCTCGGTATTTAAAAGTGGGACATGCAGAAATGAATGCTAATATATCCCTACAGTGACAAAGTTTTGAAAGTTATTTTCACTGTGGTAGGCCCAGCTGTTCTATGTGCATATTAAAATACTGATACTGTATCTCAGGAATGGGACTAGGTAGAAAAATTATTAACCCACTATTTTTAATAACTATCAGATTTCTAATAAAAAATGAAGGAAAAGGAACGTTTAGAAATATACCTTTTGCCTGCCAGAGCTTTTAGGAGCTTTTGGGAGGCTAATTTGCATTAGCTCTCCAGATACTCCCAGCCAGTGATCAGCATTGAATAGGTGGGAAAGAGGTGTGAAAATTCTCCCAGCAGTGCACAATAAGGTGATCTGAGTGGGCAGAGATGACTCCTGTGAGCTCAATATAATATGCAGGGTGCATGCTGTGCTGCTTCTGTTGACACCCCAGTGTCAAATTCCTCATGTCTGAAGCACGTGTAAAGGTTGTATGCCGTTCATAGGTAGCAAAGAAGATGCCAGGACAGTTCTTGTGTATTGCCTGCCAGGTTGCTGAAGGACCCTGCTTTTGTCCTACCAGACGCCTGTCTCTGGGTTTGTTGTGGGTACAGTGCCTTCTTCAAACTGGTTTTTAGTGCTCAGTGTGGAAGAATACTAGGATTGCCATAGTACACTCCCCACTCACAGCCCAAGCCCCAGAGCCCATGTTTAGTGTTGATGAAGATTTTTGCCATCTTGAATCTTCCCTGACACATTCCATTTTGGGCCTGTTTGCAGTAAAACAAACAGAAACTACTGCAAAAGTAGGTATGTCAGGGCCTTGTAAATTTAATTCATTGGTCACAGAGCGACTAGGAGTGTTGTATTGTGTCCCCCACCCACAGGCTCCTGAACTCTGCAAAGCTAGACCCTCACCCAGACTTCCTCACAACACTTCTGGATTTGTGAAAGGATATCAGGATAACAGAGCTGAGCATCAATCGTCATAGGACTGACCTAATAATTCCGTTAAATAGTCCCGATCCTGTAGGGCAACAAGTGTAATTCAAGACGTATGATAACTGGTAACAAGACAAACGTGATGTAATTAGTAATCCATCCCATCCAGCAATGAAGGCAACTGGTTGATCCTGACCCTGGTCATTCATCTGTGCCAGTACTTCCCCAATCCCATGTTCTGAAGCATTGGTTTGGACAACAAACTCCTTGCTAAAATCAGGTTCCTTTAGGGCAGGTGCTGAGCACAAAGCTTCATTAAGGGTGTCAAAGGCCTTTTGACATTGGTCAGTCCAAATACCTTTTTTGGGCTGTTTCTTAGAGGTTAGCTCTGTCAAAAGTGCCACTAAGCTTTGACAAAACCTCTGTAGTATCCAGTCAGGTCACGAAAGGCTCTGACTTGGGTCTGTGTCTTAGGAGTTTTCCAGGCCAGAATTGTCTGGGTCTTGTGTTGGAGAGGTTGTACATGGCCTCCACCCACTTGGTGGCCCAGATACACAACAGAATCTTGCCCTATCTGGCACTTGCTAACCTTGATAGTCAGCCCTGCCTGTTGTAGGTCTTGAAGCACTGCCCTGAGGTGGGTGATACTCCCAGGTGGAGCTAAACGCAGCAATATCATCCAGATAAGCTGCACTAAAGTCTTCCAAACCTGAGATCACTTTATTCACCAACATCTGGAAGAAGGCAGGTGCATTTTTCAGCTCAAATGGCACCACTTTGGATTGAACATGGCCTTCAGGCATTGAAAAGCTGACCGCTCCTCGGCTCCTGGTGTGAGTGCTATCTGCCAATAACCTAAAGTAAGGTCAAAGGTGAACAGATATTTTGCAGCCCCCAACAGGCCAATGAGCTTATCAGCTCTTGGTATGGGGTGATCATCAGTCTTGGTGACTGCATTCAAGCCTCTGTAGTCCACACAAATTCTAATTTCTGGTTTTCCTGCCTTGGAGTGTGGCTAAGGCATCTGAACTACTAGACTAGCCCATGGACTACTAGGGGGCTCAATTACCCTCAACTCTAGCATCTTTGGAACCTCAGCTTTGATGCTAGCCTTGACTTGGCCTAACGATCTGTAGATTTTACTCTTGACAGGCAAGCTGTCAACAGTGTCCACATTGTGGTACAACATGTTGTCAGACCTGAAGTCAATGAGAATAAACTGGCAGACTGGTTGAGCAGTTTATACCTGTAATTTTGCTGTTGATCTGTCAAAGTTGAAGAGAGAACTACTCCCTCCACTGAGCCCTCTTTGTTGTTGGTGGACAGGAGGTCTGGGAGAGGTCCTCTTTCTACCTATTCCCCTCCATCTGTCACCATGAGCATTATTATATCTGTTCTGTCATGATGAAGCTTAAGCCTGTTCACATGTATCACACTGTGGGGGTTTCTGGGGGTCTTTAAGTCCAACAGATATATGACTCCGCCTTTTTTTTCTAAGATATGATAGGGCCCAGTCCATTTGTCCTGGAGGGCCCTAGGGACCACAGGCTCTAAGATCCACACCAGTTATCCAGGTCGGCAGTCAACCATGGAGAACGTCTGGTCATGCCAGTACTTGACAAGCTCCTGGCTGGCCTACAAGTTTCTGCTTTCTTTCTTCATATACTCAGCCATTCTGGAGCAAATGCCTAGCACATAGTCCACGATTTCTTGTTTGGGCTCTTTGAGATTTCTCTCCCAACCTTCTCTCAACAAACTCAAGGGACGTTTTACAGAGTGTCCAAAGAGTAGTTCAAATGGACTGAAAACCTACTTGTTTCCGAGGAACCTCCCAATAAGCATACAGAAGGCATGGCAGGAGAAAATGCCATCTCTTTCTGAGTTTCTCAGGCAAACCCATAATCATACCTTTAATGGTCTGATTTAATCTCTCCACAAGACAATTTTGTTAGGGATAGTAGGGGGTAGTGAACTTATAATTCATACCACACTCATCACACATGGCTTTCAGATAGACAGACATGAAGTGCGTGCCCCTAACTGAAATGACCTCTTTAGTGAACCCAACTTTGGTAAGATGCCAAGTAGGGCTCTAGATACTGCAGGAGTAGTAACTGTTCTAAGGGGAATAGCTTCAGGGTATCTGATGACATGATCCACTGTCAAGATTAACCTATTGCCAGAGGTAGTAGGTGGGTCTAGGTGACCAACAATATCAATGCCCACCCTCTCAAAAGGGGTACCCACCACAGGCAGTGGTACAAGGGGAGTTTTTGGCTTGCCACCTGCCTTGTCACTGGCTTGACAGATGACACAGAAGCGACAAAACCCCTTCACCTTTTCTGACATTTGGGGCCAGTAGAAGTGGTTGATCAACCTTTCCCAGGTCTTTGTCTGTCCCAGATGTCCAGCTAAGGAGATGTCATGGGCCAGTTTAAGGAGGAATTCCCACCTGATGAGGTCATAACAAGGGCACAACTGGTCCTAGGTTGCTTGTACTCCAGTTCAGAGAGGATCTGGCTTGACCATTCGGGCTGGACTGTTCCCATGGAAGCAGGCTTAAGACCGATGTGCATATAGCTAGGTCCAAACTGAGGTGGTATGGTGTGCAAAATAATGATGGGCTGGGATACAGCCTGAGTAATTATCAGTGGCTGAAATTAATTCAAGTATTCCATCCATCACTTTTTGTATACTTCAGTATTTTATAATTCAAACAGCATCCAGGGTGGGGGGCATTTCCTTCCTTGTTCTGCTGAGCCTATCAGGCAAAGGAGTCGATCTCTATCCACTAATGGTGCATACTGCCTGTAAGAAAATTCTTCTTTTTGCTTGACCACCAACATTTGTTTGGGCTGATAGTGCTGGTTGTCTGACTCTGTGCACTAGGATTCTTCCAGCCAGGCACCAGTGCATGTGCTGTGAGGCCTAAAACATGTTGCAATAGTTTTTTCTCCTAATTGACATATTTTATTTATCTATAATTCCCTAATATATGTTACAAAGTGTGACCAGGGCCTGTTAGTTAAATGTTGCTAGTTGACTGCAGCACATTGTACCATCACTAGAGTGACAGTGCCAAACATGACTGCAGGCCTACCAACAGTAACCTGGTTATGCAGGTTTAAACTGCAAATTTGAACTGTCAAAATAACCCCCGTTTGACAGGCCTCAACCGACCTTTTAAATATTTATAAGTCACCCCTAAGTATGCCTTGATGCCCAATAAGGCTGCATGGGTTCATGGGTGCATGTTATTTGAAGGTAGGACATGTAAAGGTTTAATGTAAAACATGTACTTACAGTGACAAGGCCCCAAAAGTGATTTTCACTGTATTTGGGTTAGCTTTCCTATGGGACATCATTAGCAGTTATTATTAAAATTAAATCGTGCTGTTTTCACCTAGTAACCAGCTAAAAGTTCATTCTTTGAATTTTTAAAATATTTACTACAAGTCCAATTCATTGTTAAAGCTGGATTTGCAATACATATTTTACAAATGGTACTTTTAAAAAGTCACCTTTTGCCTGCCTAAAACCTCTAGAAACCCATTTGCATGAGCTTCCAGCTGTCACTCAGGAGATGAATAGCTCCTTGGTAAGCTGTTAACTTGCCACCACAGATGAGACACAGGCCTTGGATGTGGAGAGGTGTTGTTTTTGTCTGACAGGCTTACCATCTAGATAGTGCCCAGGAACTTAATTATCTTCAAATAGGTATAGCCTGTCAACAGGCAGGTGTAGTTAATACATGGGCTTGCTTTGTCCCTCATAGCCAGTTAGGCACCAAATCCTGTGGGAGAGGAGCAGCCCTCAGAACCAGTTTTGAATTACCACAGAGGAGGGGTTGCTCATTTCCCTGGCCACTCTCCTAGGGTGGGTGCAGGAGCCCTGAAGAACATTCTGCCACCTTGGTTTAGTTAGAGAAAGGCACTGTGGAATTGTTTGTAGTAGGCCACACAGGCACTGTAGCAAAAGTGGGTAGCGTTACCCTTGCAAACTTTTTCAGTTTTGGTTAGGGAGGGACCAGGAGCTACTCACACCAACAGGGTAGAGCCAGGCATAAGTTTGTGCCACCTTTGCATCCTCTTCAGAACACTAATGAACCTGTGGAAGACAGATGAGGACTGAACCTGTTGTTATGACCTGTGTGTAGAATTCTAATGGCTGGACATTCTCCTACTTCTACCCACGACAAAGGAGTTTACTCCAACTGTCATTTGGGTGACCTCCTGCTAAGCTACAGGGACATGAAAGCTACAAGAAACCCAATTTCCTGGAAGAGCCCAGCTTACCTGTCCTGGAATCCTTGGCTTGTGTCAGAGTGTGCTCCTCCTGCTGCCTAAAGCTAAAAACCTGGGACTTGGAAACTTTTTGCCTTTTTCGGCCGTCATGAGACCGAGAACAACCTGCCATCCGATCCACTGAGGGTGCATCACTGCAGGGCCTCACTTCGCCACATCTCCCACTATGTTCTACTCCACAGCAGCAAATCCAGTACAGTGGGGCCAAGGTCTATCAGCATCCGACAAAATTGTAGCCTCCTCGGCTACAATCTGCAGCCTTGCTCTGCTGAAGAGATCCAAATTACAGAAAACAGTTCAAGTCCAAAGATAGAAAGTTTCACCAGGCCAGATGTCGAACATCACTCGATCTCCGTCAACGAATTCCTGGGCATGAACTACCCACTTTTCCTGCCCTGAGCTTTTCCAACCTTCATTTACAGCTTAATGGAGACCTCGTCCTTCGTCAACCTGTCATGGATGAGCCTGTCTTCTGATCCAGCTTGCCCCACCGAAGACTCTCCCTTTTCTGAATTTTTTTAAGTGCAAAGGTAACTTTCTTACAGGGACAGATCAAACCATTATACCCAACATGCACTCCATTGCAGCGGCCTGAAACCTTACCTTTGTCTCTGTCTAGCATAACTAATTGCCCGTGGTTGATGCTTTGCAGTTTAAAATACTCTTTATTTTTATAAATTGGAGTGGGATTTTTATTGTGTTGTGTTTTTCACCTTTTAACTTGTCTGGTGCGTCTAAAAGCTTTACACATTTTCTTAAGTTAAGCCTGTCTGCTCTGTACCATAGTTACCAGGGGTTGGGTTCAGGTTTAAATTGCTGAAACCTTTACTGGACCTAACAAGAATAGCAACATTATTACGTGTGGTGGATTACAATCCATCCCAATTAATAATCCACTTTCTCACACTCCCTCTATAGAGAGCGGGTGTATGGAGTGCAAACAATGAGCCTTTAGACCACAGAGCATAAACCCAAATGGATAATAATGGCCCCTCTCTTTCATCTTCACCAAGCTGTAACATTGTGATATTTCAGAGACAGAACATCATGCCTTCTCATATAAGTGTAACTGGTATGGTTGGGGATTTTTGGTAGTCCAGAGACTTGTTGGAACAGCTGAAATAATGGATCTCTCACTTTGGCTTGACACTGGAGCACCTGCAATGTCGGTACATATTGGTGGTGAAATCATGAGGTTAATAAGTGTGAGTCCTCTGCAGATGGCTGCATCTTTCCCATTTTGCTCCCTCCTCATTTCATCTTCCAGACAATAAATTATTCCATATATTGATGTTTATAATCAGGTTTGCTGTTGTTTTTTCATTATCTTTATGTCACCCTAGCATTAGATTCTGCTGACCTATTGAGAAGCTGTTTACAGGTTTTAAGCTCATGTAATCATCATTTGAGACTCATCCACCAATGGATGTTGAAAAATCTTAGCACAGAAATACCTACTGCTCACTACTTGCAACAGAGAGATTAATCACTAGATCATGCACAGCCAATGTAGGCACCCCAGGAAAGGTGGCGATGGAGTTGGCCTAACGGCTAGGGCGGTCAACCTCGAATCTGGGGAACTGAGTTCGAGTCTCGGCAATGACGCTGAACATCGTGTGATTCTGGGCAAATCACTTAATCTCCCCGTGCCTAACAACAAATAGATGAATGTGTCCTCATGTAATGCAACTGGTGCTATGTAAAGTGCTCTGATACCCGATTCGGGTCAAGTTCGCGCTATATAAAGCTCTGTAAAATAAAAAATAAAAAAAAATTAATGTTAAACATGTTGAAGAATAAACAAACAAGTGAAATTAAATAAAAAAACAAAGGAAAATGCACAGCTGATATTTCAGAGGTAGAGATCAGAAATGTTATATGTGGTAAGCATGATGTGAAGGGTAGCAAATAACATTATTGCACCAACACCTTTCCTGGGGAACCTCTCGTTGAATGGGGAATTTGATATGAGATGTTTCTAGCATATGTGAATGTGATAGAGGGACAAATATGCACACCCCAAAGGCAACTCCAGACTTGCCAACTCGGGAAACTTTTTCACCCTGTGAGGAGGGGTCGGGGACTTGAAAGATGCGGGGCTTAGTCTGAGGCACCTTTTAATTCACTTCCTCAAACCCCCGGCCCCAAACCCTCCCTCTCCCCAAATCAAAAACAAAACTTTTAAGGCTGCCGCTGACATCCTGGGGAGGTTTCACACCTCGTAATGGACATCGGCTGAGCAGAACCTTTAAATAATTACCTGGAAACCTGCTCTCTGCAGGGGTTTCTAGCTAATTGTGTGCTCACCATGTAATATCAGCTCCTCACTGGGTGACCATGTGATAGGAGCCACAATCGTGTGACACACGGTGGCACTGTGTGAGTTAGAAGTTCTGAAACTCGCAATATTGAAACTTTGTCGAGGGGGCAAACATACTGAACCTGAACTTGGCTTTAGTGTTTTGTATTATGCCATTAAAGAAATGATAGTACTCTGTGGCATAGATGTTAATGCTGTGATGGAATGCTTTAACTTCTACTTCCAGAAACAAGGCATGAATGATTTTCATTAAAAACATTTTTTTTTATTGCATTTCGAAAGTACACCAAGTAGAAACCACACAAAGCTTCAGTATATATGATACCATTAGAACAACTGCTACAGATCGGCTGGGTTGGGTCTCCCTCCCCAATGTGCAGATGTTTAGTGATCCGTGCCTGTGGAACAGGAAGGAGGAAACCTCCAACACAAACAAGGGGCACTATTGTAATGCAGACATGTGTCTCCTGAACATTATATCAAAGTGATTGTATTGAGCTGCTCAGATAATGCCTTTAATGTAACCATAAACTTACCCCACCTTTTGTGTCTGGAACGCCAATTGCGGTGTCTTGTTCCGCAACTAATTGCTGGTGCAGTAAAGAAATCAAGGTAGGGTAATCTAATAGACTATGTAAGGAGATGGCTTTTTTGTATGGTCAAACCCCCCCCTCCTAATTTTTGGACTATAGCAGCTGGTTTTTCGAGTGCGCTAGGCCCTGTTGACCAAGTGCATGTGCTCTGATCCCTTAAATTTATGTGCAATTGGTTAATACATGAATGGCATATTTAAATTACCTATAAGTCCCTAGTATATGGTACCCAGTGTCCCCAGGGCCTGTTAGTTAAATATCACTAGTCTAATTCAGCACTGATTGTTCCACCACTGTAGTGACAAAGTGAAAACAGCTGTAGATCTCCCACAGCTGCCTAGTCAGGCAGCTTTTAAAATGCCAATTCAAATTCGCAAAATAACCCTTTTCCCGAGTTCAAACATTCCTTTTGAATATTTATGTCACCCCTAAGGTAGGTCTTAGAAGCCCATAAGGCAAGGTGCAGTATATTAAAAAAGGAGGACAAGTTTCTTTTGTGTTTCTCATCTCCTGACAGTGAAAGGTTGGCATTGTAGTTTCCACTGCAGCAAGGCTGGTAGTCCCATTGGCTAACATGGGATTACACTAGTAAAACCGCTAAGTGCTAACTTCCAAGTGGGATCATCAAATATAGCACTTCAAGGTGTCAAATGAATTGTAACATTAAACCCAACATAGTGCTGAAGTCAGATTTAAAGTAACTCTTAATATAAAAGTGACTCTAAGAAGTCACTCTGTCTTACCCCAAAGCTCTAGTAGCCATCTTCCTGCCTGCTGCCCTCCTGCCAGGTGGAGTGAATGGCTCCAGGTAAAGGGACAACATTTCTGTTGGTGGGAGCAGATAACCCTCCTGACAGGATGGCTAGCGGGCTTTGGCCCCCAGATGGATGAGCTTCATAGGGCCAACCGCCTGTCACAGGTAAATGCGAGTCATATTTTAGTCTGCCCTCTTCTTTGTCTAGATAGACAGGCTGGCATCTCTTCCAGTGGGGGAAACTCATTGCAGAACCGGTTTTCCAGGAAGAGTTGTTCATTATACTGGACCACCTCAGGAGTGTGCCCATAGCTCTGACCAAAGGAGGAAAGGTTTGCACATGGATTTGGGCAGAGATGCACTGTGGTACTGATTGGTGTCAATCCCTCAGGAAGTGATATAAGAGTGGGTAGGTTTGCCCATAAGAACTTTACTCTCGTTGGTTAGGGAGTTTTCCCCACCTACAAACTCAAAATCAGCATAAAGATGGCACCTCTGGATACCAGCTTCAAAACACTACTGGTCTGAGACAGAAAAGAAGAACAACTTCACGTGCTGAACATGTGGACCTCAGAAAGAAAGGCTGCACCAAGAAGGACTGTAACTGCTGAACCAAGACAGGACTTCAGAAAGAAAGGACTGCTCCTGAAATCGTGGAGAGAGACACTGCGGGATGGACCTGCTCTCACTTGTGCCAAGGACCAGTAATTGGACTCAAAGTGCTAGTTGGCTTGCCTCCTATTAAGTTCCACGAACACAAAAGCTAAAAAAATCCTGCACCTGCAAAGTGCCCAGCTGACCAGTTACAGCAGGGCTTGCTTTGGACCCTGGTGGTGCAGTCCACAAGACCGAGTCCTAACACCTAAGGCGTGCTCCACAGATCCTGGACCATTGGCTGCTGCTAGGGTGTACTCTTTCCCCAAAAAAGAACTGCAACTTGAGCGCCTGAAGCTCAAAGATAATGTTTTTTTACAAAAAAACAATAGGTTCATTCACTACTGCTACTCAGCACCCCTTTGTCGTCAAAGCCTCTCTAGGATGCTGACTTTAGATTGCAACCACTGAAAAGGTTTGTCATCTGTTGATAGCCTCAAACTCCCATTGAAAACCCAGGCTTATACCAGACTGCTGGACTTTCTCTGTTTGCTGACATAGAGCCCAATACCAGATCCAAGCTGCAGAGGACCCAGCTGACTTGTCTCTCTTCAAGAAAAAAAATCAGAAATATTTCTAAACAGGAAGGTAAAAATTTGCATTCAACCGTCATTACATCACAGTCAACCAGAAACTTTAACTTTGGCCAGGACCCTCGCATTCGAGGCTCATAGACAACCACTACAAGTGACAAGCAGTGATTTATGAAACATTTTGAGTAAATTGCAGTGATTTATGAAATCCTATAAAAAAAATCATAACTCTGAATCCCTTCATCAGATTTTGTAGTTTTGGTGTCTATTCAAAGATAAAAGCATATATTATTTTTTGTAAATTGGAGTGGGTCTTTTATTGACTGTGTTGTATTTCTTACTTAGTAACTGTTTTAGTAGTGATGACTGCTTTACACTTATTTTCCTGTGAGGTAAGCCTGACTGCTCTGTGGCACAGTGTTATGCCTTTAAGGCGCCTCTTGTGGATGCTTCTTTAGTGATGTCATGTTGAAGCCTTTGTGTCTGTGTGTTCTACTGTTGCTGGTTGTTTCGGTGCTGGCAAGAGGGGAGCCACATCCAAGGCAGGTTGCCAATAAACTCAGTCTTTGGCCATAAAGGCTGTGTCGGTGTCATCACTACAATCTGGTGACGACTTGATAGCACTCGGCCTGCCTGATGATATTCGATTCCATGAGTGTGGAGGAAGAATTTGGTGTTGTATCATGGGAGCCTTCTCTTAGGCCATAATTGTCAGGTACTGTATGCTGCTTTGCCAGCCTACTGTTAAGGTGCATGTAGGACCAAGGACCTGGATATTTGAAACACTTTCCAGCCTGTTTCAAGTTGATTAGGTGGTTTATTATGAGTCAGACCACCAGACTCACAGAGGTGTGGCGGTGGGGGTCTTCCGGCCACCCTATTACAACCAGGATGGTTGGGACGCCCTAGGACTACCACCAGGGATCAGAGATACCTGACAGTGGTGCAGTGATGTTGAGGCCACACTATGCTTGGTGGGGCCACTGCGGCACGGCAAGCATATTATGAGTTTCCTCACTGCCACACTTTCCTGGCGGTGCGACAGCCATGAAAAGTGTGGCTGTGAGGAAACAAAGGGGGCCCTATAGGGCCCCCTTGTGCCTCTATGCCATGGGGTGCATGCAGGGTGGCACATGTGCCCCCTTGTGTGCATGCACCCCAGTACCTGTATGGCATGGACTGCAGCAGTCCATGCCATGCAGGTACTGATTTTGACATTCCCATTGCAGTGCCTGTTTCATAGGCACCGCCGTGGGCACGTCAAAGAACCATCCACCAGACAGGAGAAAACTCCCAATTTGGTGGGTGGTTCAAACATGGGTTTGGTGATGCAGGACCGGCGCGGTCCAGCTTGCGCACCACCAAACTCATAATAAGACCCTTAGACTTCATTGTTAATATTGGCAAGCATGCGCTGCGTCCCTCTGAGTGGAGGGATTCTCAGTACCAGTGAAGGTTCTTAACGGCAACAAGGCGCTGATGTACGCGAGGAGCACGGAGTGCGAGTGAGGAGGCCCCAAAGCAGCTGTGAAGTGTGTTGTTTGTCACAATCAACATTCCACTCAGCACGTGAGAGTCATGCGCTTGTGCTAACTTGTGCTCTGGGTTCATAGGAACAATTCTCGCATGCGGAGAGAGAGAGAGAGAGAGAGAGGCATGCAGATGTGCTGCCTCCAGTTCAGTTCAATCAGCGAGCAATTTGCACATCTCGTAGCCAGCGTGGTCAGCCTTCCTGACTATACCTTTTAACTAACCGGCAGGGCACAGCTCTGTTGCAGTATTTTAGTCGTATTTCTTATGTTGTAAGCTCAAAACTTACCAGTGTTCTGGGCAGCCTTCCTCCTGTTGTTTCTCTGTGAACTCTCATGGGAGGAGCTTATTCAGGAATTGGCCAGCTCTGCTCTGACTTGCCATATATCTCAAGTTCAAGGAAAGGTGCTTGTCTCTTCAGTACTCAGTCTCGCTCCCATTGGCTACTTGTCTTTCACCTTATTAAAGGAGCACTTACTTTGTGTCAGCATTTCCCCATGGTCTCTAACTCTATTATATTACCCCCTCTGTTTTTATCTGATCAGAGTTCACCTAAAATCAGTTAGGAAGATTGGATAAACATATTTGAAAATTATATTGTAGTACTGGATGGTCAAAACTTTAGAGCTGAGAGGAAAAAGCTTTACTGATAAGTGTGTTGGGGAAAGAAGGTCAACATATATTCAAATTCCTGCCAGTTGTTCGGGATGATGAGAATCGCCCAATGCAAGATGTTTATAAGGAAGCGAAGTTGCGCTTGGACGGAGATTGGCCAAGGAGTCAAACATCGCCATGACCAGATGTAAATTCTGTACTCACCCCCTAAGACCAGAAGAGTCCGTTGATGATTTTGTCTCTAGATTAAGGGAGTTATCTATTAAGTGCCAATTTGGGCAGACGACTGACAAACTTATAAGGGATCAATTGATTGTACAATGTCATAGTAAGATAATTCAGCAGAGGTTAGGGCAGCGAAGATTTTTTGGAAGGACAAAATTCATATTGCCAAGGTGGTGGAGGAGTCTGAGTATTGTACGGGGGAAAGGAGCAAGAGTGTTACAGCAGAGGGTGGATCAAGAGTGTACGCTGTCCACAAAGAGGAAGGAGAGCAAGAGATGGTGGGTGCATTGAACAATTATGGCAAGAGTTCGAAGAAATTTCAAAAGAGATATATTGCCAGTGGGTAGAAAACGGTGGGAAAAATGTGTTATAGGTGTGGAAGTATTACCCTTTTAGGAGATTTCAAATTGTGTTTTGATATCAACAAAGAGTATCTGAAGTATGGATGTAAAGGACACTATGCAAAGGTGTGCAAAAACAATACTAACTCTAGAGTTGCAGTGACAGACATAGCTGACTTCTCTATTGACAATAATGAAGATCATTCTTTGAGTGTGGGGCATGATATTGGAGATCAAGTGGGCAGGAGACCTCGCCCAGTGGCAATATTCCAAATCGTGGGCAAATAGGTGTAACTAATGGTATATTCAGGCTCTGTGTTTACTATCATTCCCAAATGGTTATTTTTTGAGACCTGGCCTGAAGTAATTCTTCAAGGATATCAATCCTATGGTCCACCGATTTTGGGGTGGGTTCACCAGTATGATCTGCACATTATTATTAATCCCAGGGCGCCCACCCACATCATGGTTGTGGGGGAAGTTGACATTGATAAGATTTTAGAGGAAGCCAAAGATCTAATCAGGGAAGAGTGAGTTCTTTTGAAATGGTATGTGCATTAAATTGTACTTAAAAAGGGAGCTACACCAGTAAAACACAAAGATAGGAGGGTACCCATCATAATCAGAAGTGAGGTGAGGAAAATGATTGAGGAAATACTTTGTGAATGAATACTATAGCCGTTGGAAGCCACAAGTTGGGTGTCGCCTGTGGCTATCACAGAAAAGGCTGATGGGAGACTGCATTTTTGTGTGGACTTGCGTAGCATGAATCATGAAATGGTGACAGACACTTTGCCTAAGTTCAGCGAGATGAACTTGTCGTTGAATGGAGAAAAATTCTTCTCCAAACTAGAGCTCAAAAATACATACCATTAGATTCGGCTCCATGACAGATCAAGAAAATTAACTTCCTTCATTACTATGGAGGGACATTACAATTCACGAGAATGCCATTTGGCCTTTCTTCTGTGGCGAGTGTTTTCCAAAGGATGATGTCAGATGTGTTTCGGGGAATATAGAACATCATCTACTTTCAAGATGATATCCTTGTCTTTGGGAAGTCAGAGGAAGAACACAATCGTATCATCCAACAAACCTTGAGGAGAATATTTGAGACATGGCTCACTTTGAAAAAAAGACAAATGCAAGTTCCTGGTACAAGTGATAGAGTTTTTGGGGCACGCGATAACTTGTGAAGGGGTGAAGCCGAAAGATGATCTCCTCAAAGCTGTAAGGCAAGCTCCCACTCCTCGAGAAAAGGGCCAGTTATGCTCTTTTATGGGACTGATAGAGTATTACTCTAAATTTGTTGAAGGTTTTGAAAGTAAAACTGAACGTTTGCATGTGTTATTGAAGTAAGGCTGTGCATTTGACTGGGGCAGGGAGCAGCAGGGTGTTTTTGATTCGATCAAACAAGAGATTTGTGCGGCTGGTATATTTGTGCTGTTTGATACCTCACTCAAAACAATCTTCAAGAAGGATGCCAGTGCCTCTGGCATTGGTGCCATAATGTCCCAAGTGCACAATGGGACAGAAAAAATTGTGGCCTTTGCTTCCACTCTTTGACAGACATGTAACGCAATTATTCTGTGATTGAGCGGGAAGCACTGGCGGCAGCTCGGAGTACTGAGTATTTTTACATGCTTATGTGTAGGTTTTGTTGTTTGTGCTCCATACTGACCACAAACCTTTAGTGAAGGTTTAATCTCCTGGAGGGGCAGGTAAAGGTTCTGACAGACTAGCAAGGCGAGAAACAGCGTTTACAATGCTGTCTCTACAACGCATGCCATTACAACGCGGTCGTTACAGCGACTGCGTTGTTAGTACGCATACCATTACATCGCAAGTCATTACAACGACTTGCTGTAGGGGGCGCACTGGTATTGGATTTAAAATCCAACACCTTCCCTGCTGTTGCGCAAACTTGAGTAGGAATAGTAAATAATACTATTTCTAAGTCCAGCGTGCCCCCTACAGCAAGTCGTTGTAATGACTTGCGATTTAATGGTATGCATACTAACAACGCGGTCGTTGTAACGACTGCGTTGTAATGGCATGCGATCTAATCACATGCGTTGTAAACAGCCATATTCAGCAAGGCTGGCAGCAACATTACAAGAGTATTGATTCAGGATGGAGTTGATTCCAGGGTGGAAGAATGCTCAGCAGTTTGCTTGTCTCGCCTGTCTTTGGATTGGAAAGAGGTAGATAAGCAGGTGGTTTTGACAAAGGACAAGAAGGAGCAGTAGCATGGCTGGTAGACATTTAAGAGGACATTAGAGGAGCATTTACCATGGATGAGTGGGAACGGGAGATGGAGAGTGATGAAGTCCTTAAGGTTGTTAAGGAAAAGATTGAGGTAGCTGGATGGAAAGTACTGTGTCTACTTGTGTTAGGCTCTACATCAAAGTTATGGGGGAATTCACCTTGTGGGGTCATAAGGTGGTCATGAGATTAGACAAATTTGCACCTTCTTTGGGATTGAGAAAGCGCATAATAAAATTGGCTCATGAAGGCCATCTTGGACAAACATTAACCAAGACAAGGGTACAAGAAAGTTTTTGGTGTCCGGAAATGGATGAAGAAGTTTCTATTTGGGTGGTTTGTTGTCATGACTGCAAGGGGAGTGAGAAAAAGCTTAGAACTGGAGTTTAATGTGAAGGTGGTCAAATAGAAAAACCTGAAAAACCATGGTGCAATGTATGCATGGACTTTATTGGTCCAATGCAAAGTTTGAGGCATGAATTAAGATATGCTTTGGTGATGATGGATGTGTTTTCTAAATGGCTGGTGGTGAAGATCATGAAAAGAACAAGAAGGAAGCTGGTGATGGAGCGGAAATTTCATTTCATTTGCAGGGGTGCATCATAATCATGTGTAGAGTGCACACGCATACAATCTTGCAACTGTGTAAATGTGAAGTGTTAGAATTGTGAAATGTATTAACATAAATACGTGATGAATTATAGGTAATTGACAAGTAGCATGGAGAAATTAATGCAGGAAATGAATGTAACTAGCAGAAAACGTTAACGTGAAGAACTTATGTTGTGAAAACTGACAATACTTGTACTAAAAATTGTTTATTAGTGGTGACATTTCATAAGTAGGAAAATGCATTAGTTGAAAATGTATTAATGATTATGTGAATTTGTAAAGCTCACATGATGCATTCTTATGTTAGCTAAAATCGTAGGCCTGAAATGCAAGTCCCTGACAAATCTCGCTTTATAATTATAGTTTGAATTTCATGTGTGCTGTGGAATCTGTTCTTTCTCATGTTTTGTATTGCAGGTGAAGAAGCGTTCTTTTTAGGCAGAATAATGTCTTTGTTTTAGCAGCTAGGCAAGGAGAGAAGAAGTTACAATCATGTGACTTGGGTTGATAAAGAAAGGACATTAGGATTCACACGGAAGAAGGCCTGGGAGCCAAGGACAAAATGTTGCCACGGTTGCACATGGACAGCACCTTGGAAAAGTACACCCAGGACTGTGACCGGAGTGGATGGCATGTGCGAGGTGCACTATGGTAATTCTACCTGTGGATAACTGTTTGTTGGAATTAGTAAGAGAGCCCCACTTCTTTCCTGTCTTCAGAGAGAGAGCATCCTAGAACGAGCTCTTTCTTTGCAATAGTGGCTTTATGCTACTTGACTCATTGATGGTATAGAGGCTTCTTACAAAGACTCCACGTACTGACACCCTTCTCCTTTCTATTGAAAATGCTTATGTAGGGATGTCAGCGTAGCACTAGAGTAGGGATAGATTTAATGCTTTTCACTCACCAACCATCGATGCATGGAAATTTGGACTCATGCTTTCTGATTTTCTGTATTATACTTCTTGAATTGATAGTTTTGTTCATGTCGCATCATCTAAATTGGATGCGTAGATTTGGCTTCATGCTAAATCCTTTGTATTTCTACACCCTCGTGTTGAGGTGTCTTTATGTCCAGTTATTTTTGGAGTTGTAATAAACTAACTAATCTAACGTAGTTGTCAGTGGGTTATTATCTATCAAAGAGAATTGTTGGGTAATTGACTGTTGATTAACGACTTTTCTCCACTTTATGCTTTCATGCTGCGAAAAAGAACCATTGAGTGTCTCTCTAGAAAAGGTCGAGAACTGGTGGACCCGGTCCTTACACTGAGGATTGGATCAAAATCAAGAAGGGTCATGTGGAAATGGGATTGTCCTAATTTTGGGGCACTTTTAATGTCAGGACAGCTCAAAATTGGTATGTGATTCTTGAAAATGGTGATATATGCAATAGGAGGAGAGTTGCGGTGTACCAGAAGGGTGGTGAATACACTCCTTCATCATACAATGAACACAATGACATGAATGGCTTTATGTTGTCGGATGAAGGTCATACAGATGGGAATGAAATGTTGGAAAGAAGGAGAGGTATTGAAAGGGGGTAAGAGGTGTTGACAGGAGTCATAGAAATCATAGACCACTGGTGCACTTGAGTGACTATGTAAAGTGATATAAGGGGGTTATGGGTCTTCTGTTAATTACAGTGCACTCTCAATGCATAGTATTAAATTGTACTGTGTATTTGGGTGGGTGGGTCTTTTGTAGAATTTCATGTTAAGTTTCCTTTCCCTTAGGTTAGAGTTTGTTTTTTGTAATAGGGGCTTCCTTCCCTTGGTTGTATTCGCTATTGTAAAAGGGGAAGATGTGTAATGCCTTTAAGGCACCTTTCGTGGATGCTTCTTTAGTGATGTCATGTTAGAGCCTTTGGGTCCATGTGTTCTACTCTTGTCAGTTCGTTCAGTGCTGGATAGAGGGGAGCCACGTCCAAGGCAGGTTGCTAATAAACTCAGTCTTTGGACATTAAGACTGTGTCGGTGTCGTTGCGACACACAGCTACCCAGGATTGGGCTAAGATTTAAACCAAAGTAACCTAACTGGACTGGATACAGAATAGTGACATTATTACTTGATGAGGTACTACAACCACCCCAATTTAAGATTAGGGGTGGGAGGAACTCGTGGAATTTTACTTCACAGAATTCCGTGGAGTTACATAAAAACTCAGCGAGATTTCCCCAGCGGGCGGAAATAGGCAAGCCGAGCTGCTCATGCTGTGATTTAGTGCCAGTAGCCTATTCCACACAAAAAAATCAGTGCGAGCAGCAACACACGATGCACCAGGGGGCGCAGCTACTCGAGTTGATTTTGCTGCCACTCGGGGAGATTTTCTACTTGAGCAGCAGTCATCTGACTGCGAAACGGTAGCGACCGCCCACGCTAGAAAAATCTCGCTGGAGGTCCTCCTAGTGATTGGAAAACACGCTAGGAGACACCAAATAGTGCTGGTGCTTGCCAACTTACCATTCAAGAGGCGTGCATGAGTAAAAAATTCCGCCATTTGGCGATTGGCAGAATTTGGCCGGAACTCCGTGTTACAAGAGTAATGCAGAGTTTTAAAATGTTGCCAATACCCCGGGCAGAACAGAATATTCTGCTCACCCCTACTAAAAATCTGCTTTCTCACAGGCTACACAAAATCCCTCATGGGAGCAATAGGGGTGTAAGGGTAAGATACAGTGTACATTGCTTCTGGGCCAAAGTGTGGGTATGATGGTCAGGTACGCTCAATGTTGAGCTGTTAGGAACCTCAGCTAGATTCACCTTTCCGTTGGTATATGGTTGGGGTGTACCATAAAGACTCTGCTTCCCAGGTATGTCTTTTATATACAGAAGGGTGTGCCTCATGAGTGAGCTCCCCAATGCCTTGTGATGGCATGAGGTTGTCTGTGAGGCCTGGTATCAGTCATGGCTACCTTGGTAAAAGATACCATAAGTTCATCCAAGTATTGAGCTACTGGGTATTTTATGAGTCCCCAGGATTTCTCCCTATGTAAGGCTTGGCTCTCACTTGACATCCCTCATGTGTCTGTTTAGATCCACTGTTGTACTGGGGAAGCCTAAGCCTGACTACCAGTTCATAGTCATAGTCCATTTAGCAAAGATTATAACGAGGTCAGAGAATCTTGTTTTTGTTTTGCACACCTTGGGCCCGGGGCTTACCACTGTGGTCTCTTACAGTGTACCCATTTCCCGCCAGAAGAACTCCACAACAGGATATCTTAGACCATGTGACTGGATCCCACCTGCTCCATCTGGCAGCAATGACTGCTTGAGGGGACCATGTGGCTAATTTTCTGTATCGTTCTAAGAGTTAGTTAGACCCTGTACAGGTAATGGTACTGAATGTATTAAATATGACGATCTTGGGATACTTTCTCGGGATACTGCAACACCTTGTCCCACTCCTCATAAACACCTTACCAAGGTCTCACTCCCATTTGTCTTTTACTTGGCCTCGGGGTTGCCCCTTTTTCTATTTATTTATTTATTTTATTTATTTAAAGAGTTTTATATAGCGCTGGATAGACCCGAAGGTATCAGAGCGCTTTACATTAGGTTCCACAATGTAACAGAAAATGATCACAATTACACATTACGTCAAAAAATAAGCAATACATTGAGAGAGGAGAGAAAGGAGAGAGAAAATAGTGGAGGGGGAAAGGGGAGGTGAGAAGAGGGAGGATGAGGGGAGAGACGAAAGGAAGTCTGTCTAAAGACCGACTGGGTAGGTGACGTCCAAGGAGGGAATCCATGGCCCGTCTCCCCTTTAGTTAAACAAGGTAACTCCATCGGGCATCAGTCAAAATAGCTAGGTCTCAAGTGGCGAGGGAAAGTTCACAGAGAAACAGTGTGGGGAACTAAGGGCAAGGACAGGTGAGGGCAAAGGTCAGTAGCTGGGTAGAGGAGAAGAGTAGAGCGGAGAGAGGTGGGGGTAGGGGGAAAGGGGGAGGGGGAGATAAGGTCAGGGGCGACACAGGAGAGTTTGCCCAAAGTCCGGCTGGGTAGGTGATGGTGAAGGAGGGAATCCAAAGTCCATCTCCCCTTTAGCTCGCGAGGTAGGGGTAGGGGGTGGAGGGGGAGGAGGGAGATAAGGTCAGGAGAGATGCAGGAGAGTTTGCCCAAGGACCGGCTGGGTAGGTGATGGCCAAGGAGGGAATCCATAGCCCATCTCCTCTTTAGCTTGCGAGGTAGCTCCACCGGGTGTCAGTCAAAATGGCTGGGTCTCAGCTGTCGATGGAGGGTTCACAGAGTCAATGACTGGGGCGACCATCTTGAGGACAGGCAGGGGGGATGAGTCCTTGATATACGAATTCAGAGGGTCCCCATAATTTTCTATAATCCGGATGAAAGGGGGTGCAAACTAAGCAGAGGATCGGCATGATGAACAGCGCCAGGGTCCGCATGTCTTTAGGGGGTCTGTTCAGGATAGAGCTCGTCCAATTACTGTGCCTTTCAGGGATCCTCCTGTTATCTGCTCAGTTGATTGCCTGTTATATTACTCAGGGATTTGTCAGGGAGCAGCTCCACCTGTTAGTTGTCCCTGACGGCGGCCATCTTAGGATCAGGCAAGCCCCAAATGTCAGGGTTGACCCTGCTTAAATGGACACCATTCAGAATATGCCACATTTCTCAGCAATATGGCTGGGGGGAGGGGCTCGCACACTGTCCTCCGATCTTGCCTTTACTTGTCCCTGGATTAGTTTCAGGGCATTCCAGGGCGATGAGCTCCATTGGGATCCAGCGCCGCCACCCTCTGGAGTCAGATCTGGCTTACCGGTCCGCAGCAGGGAGAGGCAGCTTCTTGAGACCCCAGCATTCTTCTATGGACCTTCGCTCACGTCTCTACTTCAGTGCGATCGGCAGCTCGGTCGGCACTCCCGCTGTCACCACACCGCATCTCCACATGAATTAACTGTGGCGCCGAGCACAGCCAGGCCTCCCAGCGCTCATCCTCTAGCGCCGCTCTCGGCTCGTCAGTGATCGGGCGCTCCTCATAAATTCGGCCGCCATCTTGCCCCTCGCCGGAGCGCCTTCACGAGACTCAGTCGGTTTTTCTCCGGATACAGTGTGTCTCCTCAACCTTTGACCGCATCTGCTAATGGCCGCTGTATTCCGATCTCTATATTCACTAATTAGTTGCGTGCCTTTCAACCAAATGCGACACGTTTGGTCGGATCTGTGTTCCGGCCGGCAGAGCGGCACTCGAGAGCAGCCATTCCGCAGCGCCTGCATAGACCACCCTGCGTAGACCACCACGCCTGCGTAGACCACACTGTGTATTAGGGCCCAGTAGAGCCATGTGAGTAATCTCCTACTGCATCCCATTATATGTATGGCCTCAGTATAGCCATGGGCAGTGCCTCTGAATCCACAATACCACACTTTGTGTAGGGTCCTGTGCCAAAGAAACTGTCCCATCCTGAGTTCTACATCTTCCATCAATGATCTGAATGTCATTAAAAACACATTTTCAAACAGGTCTCCTATTGTGACTAATTCCAGTTGACCTCAGCTCCACAACTCTCTTGATAGATGCAGTCTCGTACTGCTCAATACACTGAATAATGGGATTGCAGGTGCATTTTCAACCTTGTCCTATGTGTACTGAATGCCAGTAAATTTTGTTTTAAGCTATGTTCTCCAACCTGTGAAAGGTGTGCCTCAGTCTCGTAGTAGTCTTGAAGTAGTAGGTTGTACAGCAAGATATTGTCATTGGCCAGCTGTTCTCTATTATGAGTATGTTTCTACCACCCGCCCACCCGCCCACCGGACAATCCATTGAGTCTGAACAGTAATATAGTATAGCTCAGCAAGTAATCGGCATAAAGGGAAATCACATGGGTTAACCCACCCAGCAGGGTCCCCCATCGTGTTCCATCTATTCTCAGCCTAGATACAAATGGTTGGATTGCTAAAACAAGCAGTAGAGGGTAGATATGTAATCCTTGCATGTACCCCTACAAATGTGATAATAGCCAGATATTACTTCCACAATGTGCACACTTGCAACATTGTTAAATACAATAGGGAAATCCAAGTACACATATTGCATATTTGCTTAGCACTAAAAAACTTGTGCTAGCTAAAAGAATCAAAGGTTTTTCCATATCTAATTTTAGGTCAGCTGTGTGGGCTATGCCCTTAGAACAGCCTTCAATACTTGGAAAAGACTTCTAATGTTTTATGATTTACTGCATCAAGGGATACATCCGTTCTGGTTCATATGTATTAATGTGGGCATATGTGGGCAAAACATTTTCAATCGTATACTCTGCATTTAGGATTGAAAGGGAGGGGTACAATGATATTTCCAAATGATCTTGTCCAGCCTTAGGTAGAGACACTATCAGTGCTTCACTCATTGAGGTGGAGAAATGACATTTAAAATGCCTCAGTATACAAAGCCACCAGTCTAGGGCTCAGGAGGTCGACATATAAAATCAGTAAATATCCTGAGGGAGCCCATCTGTGCCAGGAAACTTTCCAGAAGCTAACTCTAGCAGGTCCCTCAACCTCTTGTATTGTGATAGAATGATCAATAACTTCCCTGTCCACCCAGTCAAGTTGCAGGAGCTAAATAGCTTCAAAATACCTATCTATCTAATACTGAGTGCTACTATTTCTTTCCTCATATAGCCTGTTGTAATAGTTCTTAAATGCCTCATTAATATCTCCAGTGACTACTGTACTATCCTCTGGGAATTCCTAATTGCTGACAAGGAGTCCCTATTATGTCCGTCATAAATAGCCATGTTACTAGCCTACGCAACTTATTACAGTGAGTATGATGGAGTACCATGTAGGTATTATGATCTAAGCAACTTAACATCTCAAAAAAGGTGGCATATTCTTTGTTGGCCTCTGTAAGGGTGTCTAGTTTGGTAGCATTTTTAATCTCCTCCCTCTCTAGGTTCTGTAGTTTCTTATCTAGGCCAGACAATTCCTGTTCTGTCCGTCTTCTGGTTCAGGCCATGTGTTGGATGAAATGGTTCCAGACCACACCTTGAGTGCCTTTCATTTCTTTAGGAATGAGAATGCTGAACCTTCATTTTCATCAAAATATCAGTCAATGATTTCCCCTAGCATAAAACAGAGACAGGATCCTCCAGTGCATTGCTCTGGAGGCCTCATGTTGGTATGGGTGGCAACCACATCCCCCATTTAATAATCAACATTTGTGGGCTGTGAATGTGATATACTTTGTGGTACACTTAAGCCACTATATCCCTGGAATACACAAGGTGATCTAACCTGATACGTAGAACATATATTAAAGAGTAAAAGGAACATTTACACACCTGCATGTTCCTGGTTCTCCTTACATCAACCAACGATGAGTGACTCATCCATTTTCCTAGAGCTTTACCAGTCTTAAGAGTCAGTGAGTGTGGGTGTGGGGGGTCTCAGCTATCCAAAAGAGCATCTAGGACTCCAATGAGGATGTTTGTGAAATAGTTAAAAAAAAACACCTTTGAGGTAATCTCTGATCAGAGTTATGTTGGAAGGTTAGTAAGATTTTCAATAAAGCACTTGGGGAAAGTGAAGCTGCTACTCGTTGCATTATTTTGAAAAGGAATGTGATTCCCATAAGACACAAAGTTAGGAGTGTTCATTTTCCTTATAGAGACAAAATGAAAGCAATTTTAGAATACTTATGTAAGAGGAGACAAAATGTATCCTATTAAATCTTCTCCTTGTTTGCGCCCATTGTAATATCATTCAATGGTTCTGGAACTGAAAGACTTTGCATTGCCATCTGCAGCCTCAAAAATGCAATCTGGATCGCCTGTGACCCTTTGCCCACTGTCCACAACATTCTTTTCAGCTTTACACTTGGTACTGTGTACACCCAGGTAGCTTTATAAGAGAATTCTAGGTACCTAAATGAAAGAATGTCTTCAATACAAAAGGAAGTCACTTGGGTTAGCCAGTGCTGCCTCGGTTTTCTAGAGAATAATGAAGGAAACTCTAAAGGGAATAAGCTTGCTGTTCATTCCAGGAAGACATTTTGGAATTTGTGAGTGACCAGAGGGAAACTGATTGTAATTTGGACAAAGTTTTAAGGGCATTGGAAAAATAGAGTATAGATCTTGAAGTCAATAAATGCAAATTCAGTTGTTGAGAAGTACAACATTACATTTTGGACATCAAATATTGAGGTCAGGTATCAAAACCAAGCCTAGTTATGTTTCGGATTTTTTTAAGGGACCTAATAGCAAGTCTATGGAGCAGCTAATTTCTTCCCTCAGTCTCACTAAAAGTTATGCAAAGTTTATCAATGATTCTCTATCAATGTGGATCCAATGAGGAGACTGCTGAAGAAAGATGTGAATTTCTTTGGGTAAGAGAACATGGAGTTTCATTTGACATACTTAAAGAGGATCTGATGCATGTCTCTTGTTTATTTATTTTATTTTATTTATTTATTTATAAAGTTTTATATAGCGCGAACAAGATCCAGTTTGAAATTACATGTGGTTAGCAAGAAGTGTGCAGTAGCTATTGATGTTTATAACTGCGGTATTGGAGCCATATTAATGCAGCAAGAAAATGGGAAAGAATAGGTGGTGGTGTATGCATCGAGCACCTTACACAAGGCAGAGCGTAAAAACTCTCTTATTAAAAAAGAGCTATTAGCTTGCAGTTGGGCTGTAGAACACTACAAAATGTTTTGAGAAGGAAGAAACCTGTCCTATGAACAAATCCCATGCCACTTGTTAACATATAGTCACCAAGAGCAGGGAAAAATCTAATGGCCAGGATGAGAAGTCTTTAGGTTAAACTCCCAGGTTTCAGTTCAGTAAGGATAAGAAGGCTTGAGGTTAAACTCCCAAGTTTCAGTTCAGTAAGGAACCTTTCCAGCTGAGAATTAGAAGTATTAGTCAATGCCATGACGGGCATCCTGGTATATCTGGAACCAAAAGGAGAGTTCAAGAGTTCTATTGGTTACTGGAATGGATGTGGAGATTGACAAGTGGGTTCTGAATTGTGGTTTATGTAATACAGTGGATACGTTTTTTTTAAATGTGTGCAGTTCCCACAACACCAGTGGTATTGATGAAAGGACCATGGGTCTAGCTATCTGGGGTCTTTTTATAAGAAATATGTGCTGTCATACTTCGCGACTATTCCAACAGGTGGCCAGAAGTGAAAATGTTTGAGAAAATGCCCACAGATGTTGTCATTGAGTTTTTAGTGGACAGTTTTTGTGGGGAAGGTTTAACTGAGAGCCAGGCCACATAATACAGACCCCACCTAGTGGGATGAAAGATTGTCTGAAGAAGTGTGGGTGTTTGACATCCAAAGCCATTGGAAAGTTGGAGTGGTTTAATACTGTAGTAAAAGAAAAAATGCAGTTGGAAGTTAGTGGCAGTGTGTATTGGAATGAAGCTTTTAAGCCACTTGCTTTATGTATAGGACTAATCCCAATGCCACTGGCGTAAGGAAACTTGAGGGGGCCTTGCTGCATGGTACGTGGAGAGCCCCCCTCCGGACTCAATCAGGAGCTCTCTGGCCAGAGTACTGTGTTGAGGGGGCCCCGTGGAGCTTGTGGGCCCCCCTCGCACCACAGGAGCTACAGGGCCTGTGTTATACCAATGCCTAATGCCATCACCGAAATGTTCCCTTTCGAGATGTTGAAGGAATGCAAGCCTGGTTTGCATTTGCTTAGTTGATGGTCAAATTCAAATTCAAATTCAGCTTTATTCGATTGTAAGATATTGCAATCATAAAAGCAATTTGTACACATTATAATCATGTTAAAAGACTTAAAATTGAATATCGATTTTTCAAGTTAATTCATAAAGAAATTTTAGCAGCAGCTATGATCATTATATCGCACTTAACAACATCAATTAAAAATTCATAACGTTTCATTAATTCTAAAAACAATATTCTTTAAAAAAAAAAAAAAGAATTCCTCATGATATTATGCTCTTCCTATAGCTGACCACTTTTTTAAAAACATCGCAATTTTCCAAATCATATTAGCATTGTCCATAGTTTGTAATGCGATGTAAGCTGGACGACATTTTCTTATCCCCATAGTTCTCAACATTGGCAGAATCCAGAATTTCCTAATGAGAGTATAAAATCCACAAAAGAAAATAACATGGATAGTGGATTGACTTGAGCAATTATCACAGGGACAGGGTATCATAGTTCGGCTCCAGTCATTCATATCGGGAAAACTAATAAGTCTGTGTACCATTCCAAGCCTGAATCTTGTTAGTAGGAATCTGTTGTATCCTTCTGGTACTATCGCCAAATATGGCTGAATTTTAAAAACACTTAAAATCATTTGATTTTCCAGTACCGTGGGCTTTAATATTTCAGTCGTCAACCGTGACATTTCCAACATCACAAGACCCTCTTTTTAAGTCTTTCCTACGTACCGCTTGCATAGAATCAGGAACAGTGAAATACTCCAGATGTCCCAGATTCTGCAGGAATTTTCGTACATAACTGACCCAGGGTATCGTTAAGACTTTTTCCATTTTTAAAATATCCTTTAAAATATCCCTGTTTAGCTTGGTTTCTTCTTTTGTCCATACTCTGTGCCATAAAAGAACCAGCTCCAATTTAATGAGATCAGACAAATACGTTAAACCCAGTTCAGCGTGGCACACATAGGAAGAGGTTGATCTAAGTACTGACAAAATATATCTTAGAAAATTATTTTCCACAAACTGTAATGACTGGGTATTTGCAATACCCCACACCCCTGAGCCATAGGTTACAGTTGAGAAACTTTTTGCCTGGTAGATCTGTAAAAGCTCTACCGGGGTCTTCTACCTAACTTTTTGAAAATTGGGCGAGTGCTGAGATAGTTCTAATAAAACTTAATTTTTTAGCTCTAACTGCCTGAACCCATGAGTCATCTTGGTGAAATGGTATTCCAAGATATGAAAAAAGTTTTGTTGCCTCGATTTTTCGATCACCTATGAACATCTCACGACATTTTTACTGCCCCTACCACATCTCATGACATATGTCTTAGATGTATTCACCGTAAGTCCTAATTCATTCATATATTCATTAAAACCATTTAAAACCTTTTGTAGACCTACTAGAGTTCGTGACAATAAAACCACATCATCAGCATATAGAAGTGCGGGGATAGGACAACCATTTATCTTGGGGTAGTCAACCTGTTTCTTAATCAATGCTTCCTCTAAATCATTTATATACAAGTTGTAAAGGATTGGGGCAAGGACGCATCCTTGCCTAACTCCCTACTTATTGGAATTGGAGTTGTACATCCACCCTTAATGTCAAAACGAACTTTCGTCTGAGCATTACAATAAAAACGTCGTAAAAAATAAATAATTTGTTGTTCAACGCCTATCTTTTCTAAAACCTCCCAAAGTTTGGCGTGTATTACAGAATCAAAAGCAGTGGTGAGGTCTACAAAAGCTAAAAACAAACTTCCTTTTTTACCCGTACATACTTTCCCACCAGTAGGGCTAAATTTAAACTCTGTTCAATAGTGCCCACTCCTTCACGGAAGCCATATTGAAGGTCGGAGAGAACGTTCTTATCTAGTGCCCAGTCCTTGAGTCTTGCTAATATTACACGACCCACAATTTTAGTCATTGAGTCTAATAAGGAAATAGGCCTGTAGCATCTAGGGTCCTGGCGATTTCCCTTTTAAAAATGGGGACAATGATTGACTCTACCCAGGTTTGCGGGAAAGGTGCTAAACAACTTGCATTCACTACCTGTGTCACAATTGGCCCCCATAAAATTAAATTTGATTTAAACAAATCACATGGGACACCATCGGGTCCTGGAGCCTTCCCTGCTCGAGTGACCGAGATCGCCCTTGTCACTTCCTCCAGGGTAAATTGGAGGTCAATATTTTCTGTGTTGCTAGTTAATAGTGGTTCACCTAAGTTATTGTCAGTGTGACCTACCCCCTTGAACACCTCTGTGAAGTGCTCAACCCATTGGTCCTCTGTGATGGCAATCTCGATAGCGGGACCCCCATCTTGCTTCAGGTATGGTGCTTTAACCGCCTTCCAAAAGGCACTACTGTCCCTGCTTAAAGCGGCCAGATGAAGGGACTCCCAAGCTTCCTTTTTAAGCTGGCTTTCCTCTCTTTAATGGCCAGGTTGTAGATTCTCCTAGCCTCCCTTATGGCATCCTGATTTCTGGGAATAGTATGAAGTACTTTTTTAAATTCAGGTGTGCCTTGGTACAATTCGAATCAAACCATCCTGTTGATTTTACCTTGCAATGTTTTTGTACAAAGAAGGCCTCCCTCACAGCACTAGAAATTAGTACAAAAGAGTCAAGAATACTACCGGGGGTTGCTGACTCATTCAGACATGTATCAAAGGCAGCTTTGCACTTATTTACCACAGATTTTATAACGCCTTCAGGATCAATCATAGCCCATTTCAAAGTAAAACCGTTAGTTCTATAAAGTGCGATTGATTCTAAAGGCAGGGAGAAGTTTTTTCCTATACTTGAACTACTCGTCCATCCTTTAATTGTAGTACACAGTGGGAAGTGATCACTCAGAGATATATCACCAATATGAAACGATCTGATTCTTGGAGCGTGGTAATTTGACACAAATATGAAATCTATTGTTGAGAATAAGCCCTGCCCATTAAAGGTGTAACCCATTAGAGCTGGCTTTGGACACATTTCATTCACGAAACCTAAATCCAGAGTGCACAACATTTCATTATACAGCTCCCCAATTTTGTGTGACAAAAGTGCGTACAACTGAACCCTTCATTATCATCATGGCCACACATATTAATATCAGCATTTGAACATAAAACGCAATTAAAATCCCCTCCCATAAGTATCATCGTGTCTTCAGCATTTTTATGCCATAATCATTGTACATCACTTACTAACTTTTTCATCACAGTTTCTACATCAGGCAGGGGAATATTATTATAAAAATTGATCAGGATGACAGATTGCTTCCTATCAATTTTAATGTTAACTAGCTGATAGTAAATATCTTCTAAATAAAGTTCTACCTTATTAAAATTCATAGTATTCGATACAAATGTACAAAGGCCACCTTTAGGCCTACCTCCTTTACTTTCAGTTGCCCTTGTGTGCAGAGTTTTAAATCCATTAATGTATAGCGGGTCTATTGCCCACGTCTCCTGCAAACAAAGAATATCTTGACTTTGTATATATTCGCGCCAAATAGAGTTGGTCAACTTTTGGCGAAGACCTGCTATGTTCCAGGACACCAGTTTACAAAGAGCTTCCTCTGTGTTATTATTCAAACTATTATTAGACAGTTTAGGTGGAATAAAGTTAGTGGGAAACTCCAATAACCGTGAACGGGAAACACCCTGAGTGTTAATTATCTGGCAGGCACAGGGCGTCTTTAACGCTTTATGGTCGGTATCAATCTCCAAAAGCTGGGAACTATCCTGGATTGATATTACGTCATTTGTAATCAGGGGTTCTCTATTAGTAGTGACTACGTCCCCACAATCTTTAGTTAATCCAAGCACACTAATTATTAATTCATTTTCAGGACTAGGCAGAAACTCTACGTGGGATAAAGTTGATTCTCGATCGATAAGTCAATCGATATCTTCCATTGAGCCAAATACTTCATAACGATTGCTAGTTGGCACCGAATAAAGATGACGTCTATTCTCTGGGAATGAATCCCGCTGCCAATAGCATGGACCACCACTCGGTGGTTGATAGAAAAACCCCAATGGAAGAATATTAATGTCAGTTACATTAATCTGCCCACTACCTGCTCTATCCAAAATGAGCTGAACAAGATTTGGAGACCCAAAAGATAAAATTACACAATCACCTGATAACCGTTTACTAGACTTTCCAACCCATGATACCCTGCGTACCATTTTAAATTCATTAAAAAGAACATTATTTAGCCCCGTTCTCGTACTCAGTAGATGACAAGCTTTGTTACGCAGTGTTGACCAATGTTCAAATTCATTTAAAGATAATTGTGGGACGTTTGCTAAGACCACAGTGTAAGGGGTTGCTTCTGGCGGAAGATTTAAAATCACATTAGGGGATATGCCACTGGCACTCCTCTGGTTAGAATCCAGTCTACGTGACTCACCTGAGTTCCTATCCAAATCCCCCACCCTAACAGTTGGTGCGGTTCCTTTTGGAGCCAATGACTGTATCAATGGCTTATTCTGACTCTGGTTAGTCTGATTATGTGCACAGGGCAATGGTCCAGCATTTACGTGGGAGGGCCTGGGTTTAGTTAAATCATGATTAATATCCGGGCAGGGTTTAGAATTAGAACATTTTGTCTTAGCATTGGTACTCTTTCCCATATCATCTCCTCTCCTCGGGGACATCAAACCAGCGCCCCTACTATTAGCTGCGTCGATATTGGGTGACTGGATAGAATCACGCGGCTGTTCTAATACATTTAGCCTTGCTTCAATTTGACATAACTTATGCAACAAAGGAGCAAGAAGGTTAGATACCAATTGTTCTAATCGATTACATAAAGCGTCCTCGCTTGGCCATGCAGGGGAACTATTTGCAGTAATGGCCTGTAATGAAGGTGATATACAGGCTTTATCGTTCACCACCGGAGAGCTAAGTTGGCAAACTGTGTTGCGAGTCACTCTTTGTTTTTGTTTCTGGACCACACCTTTTTTTCTTCCTTGTGATAGGGTCATGTCCCCTTTTGAGCCTTTGTTGATGCTTGCTTGCTGCCCTCTAGTGCTAACACCAAGAGAATTTGACCCTGGTAATGGTCCAGACGGAGGACTCATTTCCAAGTTAATATGATTACTGGAAGCACCATGTATATCAGAGGTTTGTCCGCAGGTGGGTGGGCAGAGGAAGTTTCCAGACCATCGCTAGTCCCCACACCAGATTGACATGAGAATAGAGATTTAGGATCCAGAGACAACCGCCGCTCAGTCAATTCGATTTCATGGATAAGTGCAGATTCCGCACGAACAAGAAAGGCATCTAGGGTTCCCACCACCCCTGACTTGCGCCTACTCATAATTACAAACTATTGACAATTAGCCTCAAATTAGCCTCAAATGGGCTTTATTAATCGCGGGTTAGAAGTAGTCCTATATGTTGAATAACCAAGCAACTCACTACCAGTACAGAAATATTCTAATTGTGGCCCAGCCCAGCCTCTTTCAGGCTCTGACGGGTGCAGACGGGCGCAGACGAGTTGCCGGAGCCCTCGCGCTGATTTAAGCGCCTCCGGGCGCGTCCGGTGACAGGTAGGATATGCGCCCCGAGGCTCCTAGGAAATGGAGTCCGCGTCCGCTCCACTCGTGGCGATGTTTGTAGTGGCAGCAGGGCAGGGCGGAGCAATGAAGCAGCAACCAGCAGCCGCCGGTAAGTTTCTCCAGAACTTGGAAATATTGCCACTGGAAGCACTTACTTGGAGCACAATTCCTGGATTCAGCTCTCTTCTGCTTGCGCTGCAAGGTGACATTGAGGCATGCTTTACCGCTCTCACCGCTCTCACTGTGTCCCCGCTCTCCCCACTGCTCCTGATGCTCGCAATGCCCTGGACCCTGGGCCCCCCGTGGTGCCGCGCGGCTCACAGGGGATCACAGGGGCTCACCGGGGCTTCCCGCAGCCTCCTGTGGCTTTTGATGCGGCTCCGGTTCAGCTCCTGGTTCAGCTCCCGGTTCGCGGAGCACAGTTCTTGGCCCCGCAGCTCTGCTCCGCTGCCACTGCCGGTTACCGCCGCTCTCCCGCTACCGCGCTCACACTAGGTCACTTGCAAGACCCGGAGTGGAGCCACCATGCTCACAGTTTGGCTTGTTTCACATTTCGCAAGATGCAAATCACCGAAATTTTCCCTTTCGAGATGTTGAAGGAATGCAAGCCTGGTTTGCATTTGCTTAGTTGATGGTCAAAAAATTATAGGGCTCTTCATAAAGTCATCAGGTCAAGGTTTGCAGAAAATAAAGAATGGAACCTTAGATGGAAGGAGGGTGTAGAATCCCCATGCCAAGGTAACAGAGGGGCCTTTTGTGCATTTTAAGATGTCGGGTTATTCTAATGAAGGGTTTGCTTGTTGCACAGACCCTGTAGAGAGGTTTTGAATAGTACTTTCAAGGCAAAATGAAGTGGTGTTGGGAATTTGGAGATGGTATCTTGGTACAGGAATTTTGAGGGTGATTCTGTGCATGAAGTCTCATTTGAGAAGCCTGTCTTTTATTTGTAAGGAAATGCCTCTTTTTTCATGATCATCCCCAAGTTTTTCAACTGATCCTGCTGGTTTGTTGACTCTAAAGGTGTACTGAATGCTGCAAAACAAGCTTCAGTGACAGTGCTCTGACCTTAGAAGGATATATGCTTGATTGCCTCACCCACAATTGGCACAAGTTAACTTACTTATAAGTCCTTAGTATGTGGTACCAGGGGTACCCAGGACCTGTGAGTTAAAGGGTCCCTCGTGGACTGCAGCACATTTTGTGCCACTCCAAGTGTGACAAAGCAAAGCATGACTTCCAGTCTGCCATTCCTGGCCGAAACAGCAGTTTTTACACAGCTTACTCGATTTTGCCATTTAAAGTAATGGCAAAGTCCAAACCTTCCTTTTATTATTTGTAAGTCATCCTGAAGGCAGGCCTACTGAGCCCTAATGGCAGCGTCCATTATATTAAAAAGATGACTTGTTTTAGTAACTTTACATGTCTGGGCAGTAAAAACCCTGCATCGTCCTTTTTACTGAGGAAAGGCTAGTAGCCACATTGAAAAATCCACAGTTACACCCTGACAACTCAGCAGTGCTAACTTCTGAATGGGACTACTAAATATCATTCTTAAGGGTATCAAAGGAATCGTTGCACTAAACCTGACTTGATGCTTGAGTTGAATTTAGCGTAACTTTTGCACAAATTGTAGCTTTAGAAAGTTGCCACTCTGTTGCCCAAAGTTTCCAGTGATCGTTTATTGTTTCATACATGTCATTTTAGCAGACAGACTCGCATCTCGGACAGAGAGGGGGAAGCCGTTGCCAAACTGGTTTTCCGTGGGTGTGTAGACCCTAGGTAGCCACACCTCTGGGATGTCTCAGGAGCTCCACACACCAAGAAAGGGTTTCTACCAAGTTGGGAGTGGGAAGAATGGTGCATTCTGGGATGGCTAGATGTCACACTTGACAGAAAGTCATCACTAGGCAGGAGGGGACCTGTTAGCCTATTGGCTAGTAGGCTCCACTTCCCCAGAGGGCAGGAAATGGGCATAAAATTACCTCTGGTACCCGGACCTCAGATCACGTCTGAACTGGAGAGAGGACCGAAGGACTGCCCTGCTGTTGCCCGGATCCAGCAAAGAGAAGCTGCACCAAGACTGGACTGCACCTGCTGCTCCTTAGGTTAGCAAAGAGAGGACAGTGTCATCTCCAAGCCCCAGAAAGAAAAGGTGATCCCAAGAGTCAGTTGGCTGACTCCCAGTTACAGAAACAGAGACAGAAAAGCTGACGTAGCCTGCCTTGGTGAGTTGGTAGCTAAGAACGCCTCATCGCCTGACTCCCTGATGCCAGTGACCATGGAAGTGCAGCCTGGGAGACCTGATCCAAACCCTCAATAGTTGCAACCTAGTCTACTGGACCCGGGGGAATCATCAGAGTGCAGTTTGGTCCCCCAGCACCGAAGTAACCACAGGTTAAAGGGAACCAATGGTTTTGTTATAACCGGAGACCAGTAGACCTGTGGCAACTGGTTTTTGGCTGGACTTCACCCTGACTTCGAGGCACATTGACCCATGAGGCAACATTTCCCACTGTGTTTGTGGACCGAAGGGTGGCCACAGGAATACTCTAAACACCACCTCAGCATCCTCAGCATCTCTGACCATCTTCAGCATCCTGTTTCCCTTGCATCAGGACCACTCCTTTGATTCTTATGGCTGTTCACCCATAGACCCTGGAACCGGACTGGAGACTGCTTTCCTTGCACCGTAACTGTTGTGTTGGGCCTTGTTGGTCCCTGTGACTGGCTCCTTGTGGGAGATGTTCACCCACAGAGTACCTTATAGATGTTTTCAAGTTACATGTTGTGGCTAACCCTAGACAGTGAGTCACTGTACATTACAATGATTTATTGCACTAAGTGAAATGCTGTGATTTAATGTTTCTTTAAAAATCAATATCTCCTGAACCCTCTCTAGGATTTTTGTCATTGAGGTGTTGATTTAAAGATAAAGATACAACCTATTTTTCTAAATTGGTTTCTGATTTTTAGTGTGTTGCGTTCTCTTCTTATTTAACTGTGTTGGTACTTCTTAATGCTTTACACTTTGGCCCACATGCATCAAGCTAAATTGCGATCGCAAACGTTGCGAATCGGTAAAAAATGCCATTGGCGATCGCAATAGAGCTTCTTCCAATGCATGAAGCAAATTCACAGAAAAGTGTAGAAATCGGTATTTTTGCGATTTCTAAGTCTCCGAATCGGTAATAGCGATTCTGTATTACGGATTCGCAAATAAGAAATCCCTAACTCACATGCAACAAGACTTCGCAAATACAGAATCAGTAAAGAATCGCAAATTGCATCTCCTAGATTGGAAGAAACCATATCAGGTGGTAAGAATTACACATTCAACAAATCAGGTGTAAATCATTAGCAAACTACTTAAACAGCCCCAGAATGCATCAGAGTGTTCCACAATGGCAGCGCTCTACTTCATAGCGCGGAGGATGAGGCTAAGAGCAGCAGCACAGAGAAGAAGAAGGATACATGAGAGAATCTTCAGAGTGCGCGTTACTTTGCTAGGGCAGACGGAGGAAGAGATTTATGATAAGTATAGACTGAATGCTGCCACAATCTTAGAGTTCATTGCTGAGTTAGACCCAATACTGCAGCGTCAGACTCGCAGGACACATGCCATCCCCACCCATGTGCAGGTCCTATGCTCACTACATCTCCTAGAGTCAGGGGCCTTCCAGGGAGTAATTGCAACAGCTGGCGGTGTCTCCCAAAGTGCCTTATCGCGCTTTTTCAACGCCTTCCTAAATGCCATGTTGCAGAGGATACACCACCACATCAGGTTCCCCACAACACCACAGGAATTGATGCAAACCAAATTAGATTTTTATCAGGTTGCACAATTTCCACAAGTCATTGGCTGCATTGATGGGACGCATGTACCCATATGTCCCCCCTCAGTGAATGAACATATTTACCGGAACTGCAAATCGTACCATTCACTCAACATCCAAGTAATATGCAATGTGAAAACTATAATCACAGACATAGTGGCAAGTTACCCTGGCAGTGCCCATGACTCCTATATCTTCAGGCATAGTGGCATACACAGATGTCTGCTGGCTGGTGAATTTGGAGAAGGATATTTGCTGGGTAAACACATGTCATACTGTCTTGCACACCTGTCTGCCATGGTGACACATAGCAGTACCTAATGTTTGTCGATTTTTAACATCCTGTAGGTGACAGTGCATACCCTGTGAGGTCGTTCATCCTCACTCCCTATCTGAATCCCACAACACGAAAGGAGCAGCGATACAATCATGCCCACATTGCGACACGAAATGTGATTGAGAGGACATTTGGTGTACTCAAATCCAGGTTTCGCATCCTCCACAAAACCGATGGGGCCTTACAGTATAGGCCGGAGACATGCTGTAAAATTGTCGCTACATGTGCTATGTTGCACAACCTTGCCACCAATAGGGGCATCCACCTGGAAGACTCTGATAGCGAGCCAGAACTGGACATCCAGCCAAGACAACCACACCAAGCAACACGCGGTCCAGATGCAGCAGAGGGGAGAAGGAGACGTGCCGAAATCACGCAACGTTACTTCTAAGGTGAGAAATCAAGAATCAACACATTTTTTACGTAACGGTTTATTCTGTTAGGTGGGTAGTTGTGTTGATGCACACATGCCATTCTCAGAAAAGTGCAGTGTGGGTGCAGACAATTTGAAAGTCATTGTCTTGGCACTGCAACATCTTTGGGAGATGGAGTCATAATTCTGGTTACCTCACCAGAGTGGCACAGGTGCGATTCACTACTTTCTCCTGCCACGCACTACTGTGGCCCTGTTTGTGGGCTCTGATACCCCCCTCATGGACCCCTCTGTGCCGGATTGAATCCTGGTACTGTGCCTCCTGTCATGTGACACAGGTGCCAGTAGGCTGCTCAGGCTGGAGCCCTCCTCACTGTCCCCCCCTGCACGCATGGGGCTTCCGCTAGCTGCTGCAGTCTGTAGTCCTTCCACAGCAGCGGTGACCTGGATGAGGCCCCTGGCGACATCCCCACAGCAGTGGGCCATCTCCACCTGCATGCCGACAGCACGCCTTGAAAGCTGAGCTGTGGTGTGACTCAGCCTATTGATGGCCCGGGTGTAACTGTGCATGCGTGCCATAGCAGTCTGATGCCTCCTGCCATTTGTGACATGCTCTGCCTGAATTGCCCTGCACATATCCTCAATGCCAGTCGCAACACGGTCTAGTCTCGCATTGTTTGCCCTGTGCCCTTCCACTACTGCAGTTGTGAGCTCCCTCAGGCAGTCATGAATACCACCCATGTGTTTGGCAAGTGTTCCCGGTTGGACCTGCATGTGACGGATGTTCTTCCCTTGCAGGTGCTGGACCCTCAGCATCTTGGACTCAAGGAGACTTGCGGTGGCTTCGCCATTGTCATCAGCAGGCGTGGGAAATCTCCTTGGCCTTCGCCTGCGGTACTGCACGGGACTGCGCCGCATTGTTGGCTCTGGTGATGGTGAGGGGGGGGTACGTGCAGGCTGCAGTGTGTGGGATCCAGTGTTGCTGTCCTCATCACTCTCCAAGTCAGGGAGTGATAGTACTCTCCTCCTGCGGTGTGTGGGAGCAGGTATGGGTGGGGATGGCGGCATTTCTTGTCCCTCATCATGCTGTTCTATGTCTCCCTCGGACTCGTGGTCGTCCGCCCCATCACTGTCCTGCGCTGCATCTGTGAGTGGAACAGTGCAAGTTCTGTTATTTTTTTGTTTGCACTTGTTTGTAATATTACGCCTGCGCAGTTATATTAAATCTACTTCTGTCATGTTGAACATCTACTGTTGTCACTCCTTGCTGTACTGTGCTGCACTACACCTATGGTGTGCCCTCCATGCCTTCCCCTTACATTTGTCTGCATACAACTCCCAGAATGCATTAGGGTGTTGCTTGTAAAAGGTGGACTGGACTCAGGTGTGCTACACTACGCAGGGCATGCATTTGGGGCACGTTGTGATTACATTTGACATATGTTCATGTTCAGCTGTGCACTTACCTTGGGAGGTGCCCGCATGTCCTGAGGTGTCAATCTGTGTCACACCAACTACTGACTCTGGCTGCAACGTGGATTCCACCAGGTCCTCCAGTGTGGTGTTTGGGCACACGCTAGATGTTCCCCCTCCTGTTTTGTTAGCTGCAGCTAGCCTTTCTGCCACCCTCTCTTTGGCACGGCTGCGAAGGTCATACCATCTCTTCTGCAGGTACTGTATGTCACGGTGTGTCACCGCCACAGCATTTACCTTGGCTTGTATGCCAAGCCAAATCTTCCTCTTCACTGACTCTGCAACATGCAGGGATTGTCTCCCAAAGAGCTGGTCATGTCTCTGGACAACTTCCTCAATGAGGATTTCAAGTTCCTTATCACTGAACTTGATTTTTCTCTTCCTGCCTTCTCCTTTTTTTTGCCTTTTCAGTGGCCATGGTGTATTTTTCTCACAGCTCCTGTTCAGCAACAATTCCTCCAGGGTGTGCTCCACCAGTCTTCCTCCTCCTCCTCCTCTCCCTGTGTGCAGGTGTGGTGAATCAGTGAATGACTTCCTGGTTTGTGATGTCATCACAATGCTGCAATATGGGTAGATCGCAATTTCCGAATCGGTAATTGCGAATTCGCAATTACAGATTCGGAATACACGGAATCGGTAATGACATTTGCCATTTTTACCGATTTGCAAATATTTACCGATTTCATTGATGCATTCGATTTTGCGATTCCATAATAGCGATTTCTTATTTTTCGCTATTATGGAATCGCAAACACATTTGTTGATGCATGTGGGCCTTTCTCCTTTGATAAAGCCTGACTGCTCCGAATCACAGCTCCTCAGAACTAAGCAAAAGATTTTACAAATGATCATGACTGGACCTGATATGCAAATGTGCCTTTATGATAGGGTGAGATCGCACAACCACACCATATAATAAACCACTTTCCTCACATTCATTAAGATGGAAATTCATTTCTGGATGCTGTGCATAGTGTTTGGATGATTCTTGAGATGTCTGTTTGTGAGATGGTGCAGATTCAAGGATATTTTGTGAACCAAATAATTCTGAAGCATACTCAAATGTTTCTTTGAGCAAATTCAGTAGTCGAGGTGACTCCTAGTACTGTATAGGATAGGCATTCAGGGAGCAGGATGATGAATAGAATGAATTAAAGTCTTGAGAATTATGTTATGTAGGTGTTTATTCATTTTCCTTCAGCCTCACTCTTCTGTTTTTTTCAGTTTGGGGATACATGTTTCATATTTGTGTACCCTGTTACATAAGTAGCATGTATGTCTGTCGTGTGGGTTTCGTACTTTGGGGGGAAGGCGTGTGTTATTCTTGTTGTGCATCTTATAGTATGAGTGGGTGCATGGGTTATGCCGTAGTATGAGTGCTCACGTTAGTCTGTGAATTCCAGGTCGTCCTTTCAGCCATAGTTTAGGAAGATCCAAAATTCTGCAACTGACAGTGTGGGCTAAGAACAAGGGCGCACTGGTGTAATATCAGGATAATTCCATTAGCATACTCTCACGCTCAACTTTAAGTGGTCACACTGCCCCAGGGCCTGGTTCATGCAAAATCCAATTTTAGAAGAAAAGCAGCGTGTAAAAGTCCATCCTTGATTTGTCTTTCCAAAATTCAAAGAATAATACTGTTCATTCCTTAATTATCATCAGTCCATTAAAAAAATAATCACTTGGGAGTCTTGTGTTTGGGACCAGATAGGGAACTTTCATGCAGCTTATGCATACTAATGGATGAGGGGATAGAAATTCAGACTTTTTGATTGGCCAGGGAGGTAGAGTAACAGATAGGGAAATATGCACATAGTTTATTCTAATGAGAGGATAGAAATCCAGATTTTTTAAAAATTATTATTATTTATTTTAATGAGAGTTCAGCTTAAAATACAATATGTAAATACAGAGTAAGGTGCAAAGTGCAAAGTGCATAAGTGCTCGAGATGACTTCCTATTAACGGCATGACAAAAAAATTATATAAATATGTCAATCTAAAAAAATTCAACCGTTACAATTCTTAACAGCGCAGATTATCCCAGAAAAATGATATATTGCACAATTACTCAAGTAACAAAAAACACAAAAAATACAAAATAAGATGTATAGGTGCTCAATATGGAATAGAGTTAACAGCATAGTATAGAAATATACATAAAGCAATCTTTGAGGAGTATAACTGTCGTACTTAGAGTCCCAGAACATCTATTCAAAAACCATATATTGCACAGTTTCTCTACTAACAATCTTTTAACCCAGAACCCAGACTAATTTCCTATAGAGCTCCAACATTTCTCAAATTTCCTAAATGATCCTGGTCTTAATGCATATCTTCTCTCAAATTCTTTAACTTTAATAAGCTTTGCTCTCCATGCTTGAAAAGAAGGTACCTTATTACTGTGCCAGTTTTGGAGGATTAAAGATCTTGCCACTAAGGTGGATATAAATAGGCATTCTTCTTGCATATTGTTCAATGTTATATTTGGGGAGCATCCCAGAACTGCAATATATTTATCAATGGAAATAGAGTGGTCTAGGGTAATTCTGAGATATTTTTCAATTTCTTCCCATAGATTCCCAATTTTGGGACAGTCCCAGACAATATGTGACCAAGTGCCTCCTCCTTCTTTAGCACAACGAAAACACCTATCCTCAATTTGAGGATATATATTATGCAGAAAAAGTGGAGTCCTATAAATTAACCATTTTGTATAAAATTGCATACGTTTAAAATTAGCGCCTCTAATTACTGTAGCATTAAGTTTATTAATTCTGTTCCAAGTTATGCTTGGGAACTGCAAACCTTCTTTTTTCCACCATCTATCTCGTATTTTTTCATAAATGGGGACGGATTTATTATCATTAAAGATTTTCACCCATGCACTTACTGACCGTTTACAGGGGCTTCAAGAGCTTTACTTATGCCTGAACTTGCTGTTAGAATTCCGGCATCAATATTTTCCAGAAAGTGCTTTATGTTAACAAATCACCATTTAAGCGCATCTTTTGAGTGAAGAAGCCCAAATTCTATCTCGGGCCACTTTTTCCAGGAGTCGGAGTTAAGGAAATCTCTCACTTGCGTATATCCGTTCTCCTCCCACTTTCTTAAGATACTAATTTGTAGCAATTTTTCCTCCCCCGTATAGAGATAGGACAGCCTCGTCGAACCATTTATCCTGGGAATACTATAAAATACTAACAATTGGGTTTTTTGTTTAAAAATCCATTGGAGTACCTTATATCGCACTTTCTTAGGATACTTAACTATTCTCGTTGGATCTGAGATTTTATACTCCATTAACATTTTATCCATAAAACAATTATCCATCTCTGGAAGGTCCGGCTGGGAATAAAATCTATGATTGTTGTATGCAAAATTTGAATGATAATACTCTCTTATGTTTGGAAGGGACAATCCTCCCTCCTCAGTAGGATAATTTAAAGTGCTTAGTGCTAGTCTTTGTGCCTTATTGGCCCATAAAAAGGATGAAAACAAACTGTATATCTCCTTAAAGAAAGACGATTGTAACGCGCACGGGGCAGCCGCGAATAAAAAGTTAAATAGAGGCAGAATAGACATACGTATGAGTGCCACACGGCCTAGTATTAATAGTGGGAGTTGGTTCCATCGCGTTAAAAGACGTTTAACCTTTTGTAACAGGGGGGTATAATTCATATGGAATAGATCTTGTACTCTTTCCGTCACATAAATCCCTAAATATCTCTTCGGGTGAGAATTATATACTAACCTAAGATTTGGCAATAGAGTATCAGCAGAGCAGTTGCATAGCAAAACTTCGATCTTGGCCTTATTTATTTTATAGCCCCCTATCGCCTGGAATTCCGAGAAAATCCCTAGGATTTCCTCCTGAGTATGTTCCATGGAGTTTAAAAAAAAGGACGATATCGTCGGCATAAAGTTCTATATTAGTCATACCTTGTAGGGGGGCAGTATATGCCATTTTTTGCCTGATAGCTATTGCCAAGGGTTCTATAAAAAGGGCGAATAAAATAGGGGATAGGGGACAACCTTGTCTTGTGCCCCTATTTATTCGACAGGTACCCACATTTGTAGAATTAATTAATATTTGTGCCTGTGAGCCCTTATATAAGCTTCTTATTAGTTGTATGAACCGTTCTGGGAAACCAAACTTTTCCAGGATTAAAAAAAGACAATCCCATAATACCAGGTCGAAAGCTTTCTCGGCATCTAAAAACCACACCTGAGCCTCTACCACATTCTTATTAAAATAATCTAATGCTTCTATTAAAAATTTCGTTTTGGTAGAGAGCTGCCTCCCAGCCACAAATCCGCATTGATCTACATGTATAAGTGTGCCCTCGATTCTATTAAGTCTATTTGTGAGAAGCTTTGTAAAGATTTTGTAGTCAACGTTAAGAAGACTTATAGGTCTATAAGAGTTGATATTTTCCCTGTTTTTATCCTTCTTCAGAACGCTTACAACTACTGCTGTATGGAAAGAGGCCGGAGGATCACCACCTTTAAGTAAGTGGTTAGCCAATTTTAAAATTTGTACGTTGAGGGTTGAGGCGAACCTTTTATATAATTCTACTGGCAGTCCGTCCTCTCCGGACGCTTTACAATTTGCAATAGAGACGATCACTAATTCAAGTTCTTCTATTGTGAGCTCATCTAGTAATTCTTCTCTGAGTTCACTATTTAAATAAGGGATTGTTAAATTATCGAGGAAGCCTATAATGTGCTCGGATGGCATTTGATGGTCTGACTGATAGATTTCCCTATAGTGCTTCAGAAAGGCATCTCCGATATCCTCGGTTCTAGTTAGTTGTATTTTAGCTACCTCATCCCAGATGCTATTGATTCTATTTTGGACCTGTTTCTCTTTTGCCTGCCATGCTAAAAGCTTCCCTGTATATTCACTCTCTTCGTACACTGTCTGAAGATAAGTCATACTCCCTGCATCCCCTAATTGGTAGTAATACTCCTGCATTTGTATTTTCGCTTGGAGCAACTCTTGTTTTGTATTGAAATTTCTATCCTTAATGACCTCTAGGTTTGCCTGCGAAAGTCTTGCCTCAATCTTTAGTCCTTCCTCTTTTTTTGCCCTTTGTTGCGGGATTTCTTTCGATGTAATTATGCCACGTAATGTAGCCTTAAATGCGTCCCAGACTATATTAATTGGAGCAGAGTCTGTGTTGATAGAAAAAAAGACACTGATCTCATTGGCTATCTCTGTACACCAGCTCTCGTTTTCCAAATAGAGTTTATTAAAGTACCACCTTCTAGGCACTTTTCCCCCCGGGCTCCTTACAGCTAATTCTATTTTAATTAATGTATGGTCAGAGAAAGCGTTTGAAATATGATCGTACCTATTAATAATAAGGTCATGTGAGATCAAAAAATAGTCTATTCTGGACGCCGAATTATACTTTGCCGAGAAGCATGAATAATCCCGCTGTCCCGGGTTTTGAAGGCGCCATTGATCTACTATGTCTAAATCATTTTTACAGCTAGACAAGGCAATAGACACCTGTGGCTTATTTTGTTTCCGAGTCTTCTTAGAGGAGTCTACTGAGGGATCCTGGAGAAAATTAAAATCACCCCCCCATATGATAATGCCGGGAATACAGGATAGGGCCTGCTTGAGCTGTAGCAATGGGAGAGGATTATCGAGAACAGGTGCATAGATTGTAGCCAAGGTAAGATTTGACTGGTTTAATTTTCTGTAGACATATGCCCATCTACCCCCTGGATCTGTCTGCATAGCTTTTACTTGGAATTGTACATGTTTACCATATATTCCCACCCCCTTCTGTGTGCACCCTACATTTGCTGAACAGTGAAAACCTGCCCATTTCTTAAAACTTTTGCTTGCATCTAATGCGCTCTGAAAATTGGTCTCTTGTATTAAAATAGCGTCAGGGTTATATCCTCTGAGCCAACTTTCAATTGCATGGGTCTTGCGTTTGTTGTTAAGACCGTTAGCATTAAAGAAAGAATCGTAAGGTTTTTCGTACTTATAGTTAAGCTATATGAAAATACCTATCAACATTACGAACTGAACCTGTAGACGCAACCCACGATCCTGCTTCTCTCAGGGCCCTATTACTCGCACTAGAGCCAGAAAATATTCTGAAATGTATATCTTGGTCTATAGAGATGGACGTCTAAAGTGCAAGAAAACAGCAGATGGATAGCTTTAACAGTGGCTAAGATATTTAAATATTTAAAGTGACTTGTGCTAGCATAGAACGAAACCCCCCAAGCATAAGCCACAAAAGCATACCATATGCCTAATACATAGCTCATAATCAAAACAATATAGAACATTATAGAGTCCAAGGAAAGAGTAGCTTAGCTTAAAATAGAGAAAAAATATATCTGATTAGGTTCATAGCAGCTGAAAACTAAGATACTTACAAGATAGATACAGTACTTATGATAACTAAAGTGGCTAGTGTGAGCATATATCCTGACTACATCGAAACTGTAAAAAGTGCCACTTGCTTGATCCTACTTGATCGTAAAGAGCCCTAAAAAACAGCAGTCCAGAGTGCAAATTTAGCAAGGATAAAAACAGCAAAACGGGTATCAGATTAAATTGCATAGCAGCTAGAAAACTAAGGTGCTTTCAGTATATATACAGTACTTATGATATCAAAAGTGGCTAGTGCAAACATACTTTCAACCTGCATAAAGGCTTTGGAAAAGCGCCCCATGCTTGTAAAAAAAAAGAAAGGAAAAAAATAAAAACATCCAAAAAGGTACCTTTAAAGAACAATGGACTGAGGTGCATATGTGGCACAAATATCTACCCAGACCACAGGCTTATTATCACCCTGGTACGATTAACAAATTGAGTATTCAAAAACACTTTTCTTAAAAAACATTATACTTTTCAGAAAGGGGCATAGGTGTCATTGCTCTCCTTATTGACTTAATCCTCATTATGAATGGCATTTCGGAATAGCACCTATGCACTTTATAATATTTTAACTCCCCCAAAAGATTTTTTGAACACACATAAAATAACTCTCTTTTTTCTGAATGCATCACCCCCTCCACCTCCCCCCCAACCCCCGACCCTTGGAGGACGGAATTACCCACTATTCCCCCCTTCCACCCCTCTTTGCTGGATGCCATCTTGTTGTATCCCAATGCGCCCTCTGACTCACCCTATGTCCACCCTTAAACTAACAGATCCCTGCATTCATCGGCTTCTTGCCTATCACCACCTCAACCTTTTGCATGCCTAAGTCAGGCCTTATTCTCGGGCAGCGAAAAGCTCTTCCAGGAGAGATGGAGCCTTGTGGGTGTCTGAGAAAATATAAAATGTCCCTTTAGCCAGTACTTTGAGCTTTGATTGCTGGACAATTGTTGCTTGGGCGCCCTTCCGTTTAAAAGAGTCAATCATCTTGACGAAGTCCTTACGCCTGCGTGCTGAAGCTGCGGACATATCCGAAAATATTTTAAAATGTCGAATCTCTGTAGTGGAGAACGATCTTTTTGCTATTGCAGTACTTAATATTTTTTCCTTTATTCTATAGTCCGAGAAGTTCAGTAGAATTGTACGCGGAAATTTGGCGTTTAGTTGCTTCTGTGCTGGGACCCTATGAGCCCTAGTGATGGCAAAGGTCCCCTTGCAGCTCTGGCATTACTTTCCTCAGGAGTGACCCAGCCCATTCAACCATTTCCACCCTTTCAGAGCCTTCCGGGATACCCACTAGGCGGAGGTTAGATCTTCTATTATAATTTTCTAAGTCCTGGAGTTTTAGCTCCATCTGGATTTTGCTTTTGCTCAGAACTTGCATATCTTGCGGCATGGCCGAGAGATTATCCTCTAGATCAGAGATACGACTTTCGGCCTCTACTAGCCTCTTTGGAATGTTGAATATATTCTCTTCAAGTTTGGCCAATCTTTCATGCAGCTGTGCAATCTCCAGTGACTGGGACACTTTGAAATCTCTAATCTCTTTTAGAATAGTTATTAACATTTTTTTAATCGAATTATCTCTGCTCATCCCACCTCCAGAGGACTCTGGCTCTGGCTCTGAATCTGACTCAAACTCAGACTCTATCAAGCCTTCAGTGGTTCCTTGACTACCACTCACTGTACCATGTGAGGGCTTCGCTGCTCCCTGCTCGCTTTGGGTGGAAGGAATGACAGTGCAACCAGACTGCAAGGGATTTATCGCATCTTGTGTTGGTAATTGTAGTTGACCTAGACCCATTACCTCCTCAGAGCTGGCTTGCACAGAGTCTTTCGGCTTAGTCGCGGTCTGATATGATGGGAGCTTAAGAAAGAGAGGGTATTGTCTAGGGCTAAGCAAAATTTCATTATTTGTGCTTTGAATCTCCCCATCCGTATTTGGCATCTGGTGGGTGGCAAAGTACAATCTTCTCCAGTTCCAGATCTGGGGTGTACTCATCATCATCCGATGGATCAATTAACAAACTCTGCTCAGACTGTTTTTTCTTCTCTGCCAGTGCTTTAGCCTTCTGCTCCATTCTCTGTTGTGCATTTCTCTGACCTCTTCGCACCCCTCTTGGAGCCGGAGAGGGTGTAGCTGTCTGCCCTGATATTTCTGACATATCTTTTTTTTCGCCTGCATTGGATTGTTTTGTGCGCATTTCTGATTTTATAGAAAGTTGAGGAGCAGGGTATAATGGCAGGCAGGCAGGTGAGCAGAGTGGAATGGGCTTATCGGCATGCACTCATACGACTGGAATATCGAAAGCCTGGGTGCCCATGCAGCACTTAGGAGACACCTTGAAAGTGGCTGAGCACCGATCTCACCTATTCGGAGGCTACATCTCCAACTTAATTTATACTTTGATACTTTGACACACTTTTGATACGCTGTGCACTGTACTCTGTGGACCGGAAAAAAAAAAGGGGGGAAGAGTCACAAGAGGTAGGCAGAAAGTCCCCCCCCACAAAAAAGGCAGCAGTAGCACAATACTGTCCAATGTATAGCGACTGGCAAACACAAGTGTCTACAAGTTAGCTGAAAGATAGCTGCGAGTCTGCAAGTCTACAAATCTGGTCCACAGCGATTATAGTGGTAAGTCGAGATTATGCACAGTGACCAAACACACACAAAAAAAAAAATCCGCTTAAACCAGCAAACATTTTCAAGCCTCTCTCGATCTTTTCTTTGGTGCGCTTAGCTTACTTGATTACTTTGACACAGCACCACTGCCCTCAGAATGTAGAGGAACCTCTGCCATGCTGCTGCCGCCGCATTCGCCCTCTCCTTGATTCCGGACCTTTTTGGGCGCCCCTTGCCCAGGAGAAGACTTGCAGTGCTTCCTTGCACAAACCACAGACAAACAGACAGTGTGGGGCCGAAGCCAAAGCCAAAGTGAGAACTGCTTGAACTGCCTCGATCCACGCTCAGCGGTGCTGGTAAAAACTCTCTCAGGCCGCCACGATATGCATCTGCCTATGCTTATGCCTGCAGAAAGCTGCTTCAAGCAGTGGGACTCAAGGAGAGCCTGCGCCGCTCTCACTGTTAGCATGCCGTGGTATCCCGATGTTTTGCGGCTTCTCAGTGACTTTACTCCCCGGCCAGAGCATTACAAAAAAAAAAAAGGAGGCTGGCGGTCATCCTGGCTCGGAACTCAACGACGGAGGAACCGGAAACGGGAAGTGGGCGGAGCATAGGGGGAGCAGACGGGCACTTAGCGGCTACGTGTGTGGGCCACGTCTGCCGCCATTCCCGACATCCAGATTCTTGATTGGCCCCGGAGGGAGAGGACCAGATAGGGAACTTGCACGCAGCTTATGCATAATAATGAATGAGGGGATAGAAATCCAGACTTTTTGATTGGCCCGGAAGGTAGAGTAACAGATAGGGAACATGCACATAGTTTATTCTAATGAGAGGATAGAAATCCAGATTTTTGATTGGCCCCAGAGGGAGAGGACCAGATAGGGAACTTGTAAGCAGCTACTGCGTACAGATTTGTGATAGGGTAACTCAAAAGTATAAAAAGGGATGAGTGGAGACTATGGCTCAGCATTTAACTAGATGGATACTGGATGAGCAGCAGTCAGGAGGTCTCCATGGACACATTGTTGGGACTGACAGCACGGTATGTGAACAGGAGGAGGAAACTGTTTGACGGGCAATTGTGGAGGATTTTGCTAGAATTTATGGTAGAGGAAAACTGGAGGGAAATTGGTAGTTTTGATGGGCTTATTTAAATAAATAGGTACAGTTGGAGAAGAAGCAAGGAGAAGGATACCTTTAACATGGGCATGGAGAAGGGCTTGAGGAAATTGTCAAATTGATTATTTTTGGCCAAAGTAAATGGACCATTTTGGCATGTATATTTATCGACTCAGGTTAATAGACAGTGGTTGGATGTAATAAGTAACCAACTGGGTCTGAAGTGGTGTCTCTTTTATTATAGAGATCAATGAGAACAGGATATGAAACATTTATATGAATTGTGCTGCACCTTGATAGAGAGAACAGAGGAATTAACGGAGCCTTCTGACTGAATCATGATATTGACGTAATAATTACTTGTTTTTTGCTCACGTTAGAGATGGAACTTTTGATTCTTTAAAGGGAGGGAGTGCAGTATTCCAAAATACACAGATGGGAAGTTTTCTAATCATTACAGGGTGGTATACAGTAGGTTTTCTAAACATTACAAGGTGGTATACAGGCATTGAGGGTGTGGCTGGAAAGGAGAAAGTACAACAATATTTAGAGATGTTGATCATGCATAAATAGGGGGGTATCAAGATAAAATAAAAATACAAATAAAACCCTTTTTGATATGTCACTAAGATGTTATTGGACAGAATGTACACAGTAGAGTTTTTATAGGCAGGGAGTCTTGTGGGGGGACTTTTTGCAATTTGTTGTATTAATGGGAATAATGTTGTATATTTGTACATTTGTAAATTATAAAGCCAACTTCATATGCTTGATACATATGTCCAGCCCTGATGATGGCCGTAGGGACGAAACGCATTGGCTGGGCTGCGTTGACTGCTTTTGATGAAAAGCATTGATTGAATAAAACATTTTGGATCCATTAAGAAACACAAGACTCCCAAGTGATTATTTTTTTAATGAACTGATGATAATTAAGGAATGAACAGTATTATTCTTTGAATTTTGGAAAGACAAATCAAGGATGGACTTTTACACGCTGCTTTTCTTCTAAAATTGGATTTTGCATGAACCAGGCCCTGGGGCAGTGTGACCACTTAAAGTTGAGCGTGAGAGTATGCTAATGGAATTGTCCTGATATTACACCAGTGCGCCCTTGTTCTTAGCCCACACTGCCAGTTGCAGAATTTTGGATCTTCCTAAACTGTGGCTGAAAGGACGACCTGGAGTTCACAGACTAACGTGAGCACTCATACTACGGCATAACCCATGCACCCACTCTTACTATAAGATGCAAAACAAGAATAACACACGCCTTCCCCCAAAGGACGAACCCCACACGACAGACATACATGCTACTTATGTAATAGGGTACACAAATATGAAACATGTATCCCCAAACTGAATAAAACAGAAGAGTGAGGCTGAAGAAAAATGAATAAACACCTACATAACATAATTCTCAAGACTTTAATTCATTCTATTCATCATCCTGCTCCCTGAATGCCTATCCTACACAGTACTAGGAGTCACCTCGACTACTGAATTTGCTCAAATAAACATTTGAGCATGCTTCAGAATTATTTGGTTCACAAAAATTCCTTGAATCTGCACCATCTCACAAACAAACATCTCAAGAATCATCCAAACACTATGCACAGCATCCAGAAATTAATTTCCATCTTAATGAATGTGAGGAAAGTGGTTTATTATATGGTGTGGTTGTGCGATCTCACCCTATCATAAAGGCACATTTGCATATCAGGTCCAGTCATGATCGTTTGTAAAATCTTTTGCTTAGTTCTGAGGAGCCGTGACACATTCCAGTTGCCTGAATGTAGGAGGCCAAAAGACGCTCGAATTCTTCAAGTAGACATCCTGACATTGTGGAGTAATTTACCGTGTTATGCTGTCACAAGTATGCCCTGTCTTGTGCTCAGGTAGTGAGGGGTATTTACAATAAAGTTGTGTGTGGGAGACACTCCAGTCAATGCCAGTGTAGAAGAGGCCTTAAGAAGCTGAAGAGCCTTTCAATGATGTGCAAGACTGTGCAGTGCAGGAGGGACAGCAGGAGAACAAGTGTGGCCAGTGGCAGTCCTGTTTTCTAAACCTAAAGGGGAAAGATTATCACATTCCTGTGTTGTTTTTTGGATGATGTTTTCTAGTTACATTGAAAGGGAACATGATTAGGGATCTGAAGCGGATGTGAGGTCATCATACCCGAGGTTCATTGGTGGTACTAGTTGGGTACTGGAATTAAGTTCCAGTGCCGATTTCAGATGCTTGTGTGTATGTTTTTCAAAAAATAGTTTCTTTAACATTCTGTTGTGGTTATTGGTAAACGTTTATTAATTAATTATATAGTCCTTCGTTACAATTAGTGTGGAGTGGTATAATAACATTATTTCAAAAATTGCTTCTTTAATATTCTGTTGTGGTTATTGGTAAACGTTTATTAATTAATTATATAGTCCTTCGTTACAATTAGTGTGGAGTGGTATAATAACATTATTTCTGGTGTTACTACTAATCTGCATAATTTCAAGTGTTAAGGGGTGTGGTATTATATGATGGTTTTACTGCTGCTGCTAATACCACAGTCAGCGTTACTACTTGTACTCCCACCTGCCAAAAGCATTTTGCATTTGTGAGTGGAAAGTGGGTGCGAAATTCAAGAAAAATGTGCAGGAAATGACCCATGTCCCGCGTGGTGTTCCCCATTCTGGGCCTCATACTTCCAATGGTCAGTAGTGTGGTACCACCCAGTGTTGGAATTACTGGGCCCAGAATTACCACTCCATTTTACTGGCCTACTCGAAACCAGGCCCACAGTTCTGTTTTCCAATCATACGGCACCGATTCATTTTGATAACTGGTGAGCCAATTTATTTGTTTATTTATTTATCTGTTCATTTTTTTTTTGTATATTTGTTTATTTATTGAGATTTTTAAATAGCTTGAACAAGGCCCTTGAGCATCAGAGTACTATCCCAAAAATAATGTTCTAGCGCCGAACAACCTAGTAAAGATGATTTTAGCACATACCTTACCTCGTTCAAAGACAAAGAAAAAGATTTATATTTCCACAACATCATAATAAACAATTATAGCACATACATTTCGAGCTTTCCGGCAACCTGGGTTAATGGTAGTAGGTAAATGTTGACATCATAATGAAACTGTAACCCATAAATTGTGTACATATTGAAGTCTAACATCCACAAATGGTGTCTACCAGTGACCCATAACTAAATATGTCCCTGTTCGTTATAGTTACACACTGTAGCAGTAGCATGGAACTCCACAAGGTAAGGGTATCAAATAAATTGATCTGATGTTGAATTATCCTAAATTCCACAACATAGGGGTAAATTCCGATCTCGGTCGGAAGGCCTCCGAATCGGATTCGGCTTCACCGGAACCGAGTCGGAGGCTTTGTTTCCGACCGAGTCGTACAGAGGTCCGGTCGCCCAAGTACGATGCGAATGAACGTGAAATCGCCGACCGAATCGTTTCTGGGCCCGAACCGCTCCGTATGACTCGCTCGCACTCGATTCATAACGCGCAATGGAGACGTTTTACGACCGAGCCAGTAGGATGCACGATCCAGACAGCCGGATCGAGTCGGAGTCTCCGGGACGAAAAGGCTCCGGGAAGCGGACTTCGGGGGTCCGTGCCGGACCCCCTTTGACCGTAGCCTTACGAGTCGGACACAGGGGGTGACCCAAGGGTCCCCCCTTAACATGCATGTACGGTGCGGGCATGAGCGAGGCGTCCCCGCGATAGGGGGCACACTTCTCCAAGACGTGCTATTTTCACAATGGGAGTCTATGTACGCGTCGTACAACAGGCTCCCATTGACTTCAATGGGGCTCCGAGCGACACGAGTCCGTCAGCGCTCGATTGCATCGTACTCGCTCGCTCGGAGCCAAGGGGCATGAAATGGTCGGATATCGCTCCGGGATCGTGTCGAACGGAACGGTTTACGACCCGGATCGGAATTGGCCCCATAGTGCGTGAGTTTTATCCTTTCTCTATTGTAGTTACTAACATTATAAGTGCATGTCAAAGGTTCCGAGTAACTCCACGCGCAGTACGAAAAGCAGTAATCATGGGTAACCATCTTTTATGGAGCAGTGAAAGCTGGAGTTGACCAGGGGCGGCTCCACGCTAAGGTGGAGGAGCGCCAACCCACTGCTTTTCAGTAGTGTAAAAAAGGAAAAATAAAATGATAATAACACAATGTTATTATCATTTTATTTTTCCCTGCTGAGGCAGTTTTGCATGGCGTGGCGTGGTTGGGCTGCTCTGCTCACAGAGAAGGGGGAGGAGCGGTGAACACTCTATAAGTGTGCATGACTGTTTGGACTGCCGTCTTGGGCCGGCCAAACAGTCATGCGCACTTTGCATGTTCTCCACCAGGCTGTATTACAGCCTGGGTGGAGAACATGCACTGGCTCCCAGCCCTTGTCTGAGCACCAAAACACTGCGTTCAGACCAATCACAATGCTGCTGACATTGCCTCACCTGGGGAGAGCAGAACTGCACCATATCATTGTCTGCTTTCTCCATGCACTGGCTCACTTTGGGCTGCTTAGCGTCAGTGCAGGCACCCTTGCGCCATAGTGCAAGTATGTATGCATTATGGTCAGGACAGTTTTTGTGCAAGAAGGGTACCTCTCTGCAGATAAAGTATTCTTTGAGGCAATTTCCTCTGTATGTGTGCTGAAAAATGCAGCACGCACACAAAGAGGAATGAGCAAGGAGAGATAAAGATATTTCACCTTGCTATGCTGGCTTCAGGCAGGCACATCATTTTGGTTCAAATTCAAGTCTACAAGTCTTTGTAGACATGGGTGTGTGTCAATATCCATTGGTGGCAGTATGGGAATGCCCATGCACCACCCATGGAGTGCCTCCCAGACGCAAAGTAATGCAAGGCAGCTCAATGCCCTGTGTTGCGATTACATCTTTATACAAAGCAACACATATAGACATTAGCTTTGCTTTACAAACACTAAAAAGGATTTTGTGACGGGTTTGCACTAAAAAAGCAACACAACGCTGACGCAAAACCTTTGTGAATCTGAGTCCATAGTCCATACTTTGAGGGCGTAACTGGTAAAAGACTGATTAGAGCTGTGTCTTATCTTAAACGAAGGGATTTCGAATAATAATGTGTCAGAGCTGCAAAGTTGGTGAGAACCACTAGAGAGCTTCATTTTCTTCACCATAAAGAGCAATTGATCAGAGTGTATACGTTTATGCACTATGCAGGTGAATTTGAAAGTGTGTGGCTTTATTTTATTTGGGATTCAGCCTTGACCACTAAGCCTGAGCTACGCGGGGCTGAACCACGCATGCGGAAGCACGCACGTCTAAACCATGAATAGGGCTTAACCACGCATATTCTTGGTTAAGGCAAATGCGGGGCCTAGTTGCTGCTGCTGCCAGAAGCAGGAAGAGGAAGGATTGGGATGAGGAGGAGAAGTAATATTGGGTTTGAGGGGGTGGGGGGTAGATTGTAGTGGTTGTGGGGTAGTTTTCAGGGCTGGGAGGGGGTCGAGTAGTTTTCAGGGCTGGCGGGGATGGAGTTTTAGGGCTCAGGGTAGAGGACAGGAAAGGGGCAGTTTTCAGGTGGAGAGGGCAGTTGGGAGTTTTAGGGATCAGGGAAGGGAGGTGAGGATAGATTATTTGGGTTGGGGGTAGTTTTGGGGGTTGGGTAGATTATTTGGGTTGGGGTAGTTTTGGGGGTTGGGGGGTCATGGTAGTTTTTAGGGCTGGGGTGGGGAGTTTTAGGTCTCAGGGCAGGGGAAAGGAAAGGGGCAGTTTTGAGGCTGAGGGGACAGTTGGGCTGGGGCAGGGGTAGGTGGGGTTAGGTTTTAGGGGGTGGGGGACTTGTTTTAGGGCTCAGGGAGGGGAGTAGTTTTAAGGGGGCTGAGTTGTAGGGCTCAGGGTAGGGGACAGAATAGGGGCAGTTTTCAGGGCGAAGGGGCAGTTGGGCTGGGGTAGGCAGGAAGTAGGGATTTTAAGATTAGGGTGTCTTTAGGGTTTAGGGCAGAGGAGCAGAGGGGCAGGAGTGTGATCTTTACCACAAATGCCCATTTAACAAACATGTCTTTACCACAAAATTGCATGGTAAAGGCATGCGTGGTAAAGGCATGCGTGGTAAAGACGCAGTCGGGGTTTAGACCACGTGGTTAAGGCATGCGTTGTTAAGACATGCGCTTTTCGATCACACAACCATTTTATTTCTTTAGTTGTCTAATATAGCACAAAATGTACCCAAGAGTGCAGTTATGATCTCAAATGTCAACCATGAGTTGACTACAGCAGCAAATCAGATATAATTTAGTATGTATGCAAACATTGTCATAAATTTACAGAGATTAAGATGACTGCAGCGGATCACTGACAGAATATCGACAGTCAGAATATCGAGGTACAAAAATATCGTCGCAAAAATATCGATGTCCAGAATATCGAAGTCCTATCTACATAATGGTAAGTACAAAAATATCGAGAAAAACAATTTCGTTGTTAAAAATATCGTTTTTTTAATGTTAAAAAAAAAGTAAAATAAAGTAAATAATACATATAATTAAAAAAACATAATTAAAAATATTTGAAAATGTTTAAAATTATAAGTAATACATATAATGTAAGAATAAATTAAACATATATATGTCTAAAATATAATATATATACTTACTTAATAATATTTATAAATAATAATTTAATAACTTATAAATTGTTAAAAACATATTAAAAATTATAAATATATATATATATATATTATCTACTGGCAGTCGCCAGTAGATAGTTATAGTTAGGACCTATTTTCCATAGGAAATCCGCGACATTCTATTTGAAATAACCCTTGCGTCGGTTGACGAATCTTCGCAAAGTTTTCAAACTTTATGGCCCGCCTCCGGTCCGCTCCTACCCTGAAAGTCTCAGGGTGATTCGTCAAGCGGGGCCGAGAAAAAGGGGGTCCCAAAACGTGTTTTCCCCATTCATTTTCCCATAGGAAACTTTAGACACGGCTACAGCTCGAACTGCTGAACGGAATTACACCAAATTTGGCAAAGAGGTAGTTCTTGGTTCAGAAAGAACCCTTTTGTTAAATGGTGTAAATCCGTTCAGTAGTTGCGGAGAAATTAAAAAATAAGAGTCAAAAATCTATTTCCCATAGGAAACTTTATGCAAGGCTACAGCCCGAACTGCTGAACGGAATTACACCAAATTTGGCAAAGAGGTAGTTCTTGGTTCAAAAAGAACCCTTTTGTTAAATGGTGTAAATCCGTTCAGTAGTTGCTGAGAAAATCAAAAGTATAAACACATATATATCTGGGCGGAGCCTAACCACACATGTCATCGTGAGATCTGATTGGCTGTCAGCACTTCATCCTGGAATTGCTGGCAGCCATCTTGGGACCAATATAAATGATAGTACCCCATTGAAATGCATTGTAGTGAATCGAAGATTTTGAGGGTTACCAAAAGGAGAACTATAAAGGGTGATAACAGACTTTAGTTACATTAGAATTCATTTGTTGATGGTACCATACTAATTTCAGGAATTGTGGTGTGTTCTAAGGTGATTTTACCCTGTGAAAAACCTTCTGCTGGGATATCATGAATCATGTTTGAGAGAAAACTATTTTCACATGCTTGTCCCATACAGTTTTGGAAGGTGCCCCAGAAGCTAAAATGAGAGCATATTTTCTGTAAATTCACATTATCTTTCTCAGTCATGTGAGAATGAAGTCTGACATTCTCAGTAAAACATGTACATCCAACAAGGGCAGAGACTGTCAGTTGATTCCTTTGTGTTCTACTGCAGCTTCCCAGAGTGTTCTAAAGAACAACTAGAGTGCTAACAGCCTTACTTATGACAAAAGTATGGCACACCTGAAGCCATCTTGATTGGAATAAACTGGTAACACTTAAAACATTTAATTTAAAAAGGAACAAAATGATGGGGTTCATCTTGTCATAGAAATTATGGTTAGTGCTCTGGAAAGAAAAATTAGGACATGTTTCAAGTGTGATCTCAAATATCTTCCTGTTATATTTCAACAGGAGCAGCCTGTCAGTTGATGCCTTTGTGTTCTACTGCAGCTTCCCAGAGTGTTCTAAAGAACAACTAGAGCGCTAACAGTCTTACTTATGACAAAAGTATGGCACACCTGAAGCCATCTTGATTGGAATAAACTGGTAACACTTAAAACATTTAATTTAAAAAGGAACAAAATGATGGGGTTCATTTTGTCATAGAAATTATGGTTAGTGCTGTAGAAAGAAAAATTAGGACATGTTTCAAGTGTGATCTCAAATATCTTCCTGTTATATTTCAACAGGAGCAGCCTGTCAGTTGATGCCTTTGTGTTCTACTGCAGCTTCCCAGAGTGTTCTAAAGAACAACTAGAGCGCTAACAGTCTTACTTATGACAAAAGTATGGCACACCTGAAGCCATCTTGATTGGAATAAACTGGTAACACTTAAAACATTTAATTTAAAAAGGAACAAAATGAGGGGGTTCATTTTGCCATAGAAATTATGGTTAGTGCTGTAGAAAGAAAAATTAGGACATGTTTTAAGTGAGATCTCAAATATCTTCCTGTTATATTTCAACAGGAGCAGCCTGTCAGTTGATGCCTTTGTGTTCTACTGCAGCTTCCCAGAGTGTTCTAAAGAACAACTAGAGTGCTAACAGCCTTACTTATGACAAAAGTATGGCACACCTGAAGCCATCTTGATTGGAATACACTGGTAACACTTAAAACATTTAATTTAAAAAGGAACAAAATGAGGGGGTTCATTTTGCCATAGAAATTATGGTTAGTGCTGCAAAAAGAAAATTTTGTGCATGTTTTAAGTGAGATCTCAAATCCTCTTCTATTTCATTAGAAAATTCTGACATGCAGACTGAAACAATCACTTTCAATACCAGCAGTAGACTTCCAGTTAACTCCTTGGTGAGCAGTAGCTTTACTACAGTGATCTAATGAACAACTAGAGTAATAACATTCTGAATTTATGGCAAATGTGTGACACATCTGAATGCCTTCTTGATGGAATCAAAGTAAAAACTGAAAGCATTTCCTACTGAGGAGACTGCAGTAAATGAGGAAATTAGGAAACTTCATAACAAAGAAGTCTTCCAAGATGGCCACCAGTGAAAAAAGAGCCCAAATGTAGCACACATATTACCCAGATGTAGCCCACATATAGCCCAATGACAAAAGTGTGCAAAACACTTTTTATTTTTAGTTTTTTTGCAGTTTTATGTAGTGCAGACTGGTCAGGTATTGGAGCGTTGCATCTTAAAACATGACCCCCTACACTACAAAAACACCACTGCACTACCCTAAACCCTAAAACACTACCCCCAGCACGACCCCTACACTACACAAGCACCACTGTACTATCCTAAACCCTAAAACACTACCCCCAGCATGACCCCCTACACTACACAAACACCACTGCACTACCCTAAACCCTAAAACACTACCCCAACACCACTGCACTAACCTAAATCCTAAAACACTACCCCCAGCACGACCCCTACACTACACAAGCACCACTGCACTACCCTAAACCCTAAAACACTGCCCCCAGCACGACCCCCTACACTACACAAACACCACTGCACTACCTTAAACCCTAAAACACTACCCCCAGCACGACCCCTACACTGCCCGAACACCACTGCACTGCCCTAAACCCTGAAACACCACCCCCTTCACGACCCCCTACACTGCCCAAACACCACTGCACTGCCCTAAACCCTGAAACACCACCCCCAGCACGACCCCTACACTGCCCGAACACCACTGCACTGCCCTAAACCCTGAAACACCACCCCTGCACAACCCCCTACACTGCCCGAACACTACTGCACTGCCCTAAACCCTGAAACACCATCCCCAGCACGACCCCCTACACTGCACGAACACCACTGCACTGCCCTAAACCCTGAAACACTACCCCCAGCAAGACCCCCTACACTGCCCGAACACCACTGCACTGCCCTAAACCCTGAAACACCACCCCCAGCAAGACCCCCTACACTGCCCGAACACCACTGCCCTAAACCCTGAAACACCACCCCCAGCAAGACCCCTACACTGCCCGAACACCACTGCACTGCCCTAAACCCTGAAACACCAGCCCCAGCACGACCCCTACACTGCCCGAACACCACTGCACTGCCCTAAACCCTGAAACACCACCCCCTGCACCACCCCTACACTGCCTGAACACCACTGCACTGCCCTAAACCCTGAAACACCACCCCCAGCACGACCCACTACACTGCCCGAACACCACTGCACTGCCCTAAACCCTGAAACACCACCCCTGCACGATCCCCTACACTGCCCGAACACTACTGCACTGCCCTAAACCCTGAAACACAACCCCCAGCACGACCCCCTACACTGCACGAACATCACTGCACTGCCCTAAACCCCGAAACACTACCCCCAGCAAGACCCCCTACACTGCCCAAACACCACTGCCCTAAACCCTGAAACACCACCCCCAGCAAGACCCCCTACACTGCCCGTACACCACTGCACTGCCCTAAACCCTGAAACACCACCCCCAGCATGACCCCCTACACTGCCCGAACACCACTGCACTGCCCTAAACCCTGAAACACCACCCCCAGCACGACCCCTACACTGCCCGAACACCACTGCACTGCCCTAAACCCTGAAACACCACCCCCAGTACGACACCCTACACTGCCCGAACACCACTGCACTGCCCTAAACCCTGAAACACCAGCCCCAGCACAACCCCGTACACTGCTCGAACACCACTGCACTGCCCTAAACCCTGAAATACCAGCCCCAGCACGACCGCCTACACTGCCCGAAACCACTGCACTGCCCTAAACCCTGAAACACCAGCCCCAGCAAGACCCCTACACTGCCCGAACACCACTGCACTGCCCTAAACCCTGAAACACCACCCCCAGCGAGACCCCCTACACTGCCCGAACACCACTGCACTAAAGCCTGAAACACCACCCCCAGCAAGACCACCTACACTGGCCGAACACCACTGCACTGCCCTAAACCCTGAAACACCACCCCCAGCACGACCCCCTACACTGCCCGAACACCACTGCACTGCCCTAAACCCTGAAACACCACCCCCAGCACGACCCCCTACACTGCCCGAACACCACTGCACTGCCCTAAACTCTGAAACACCACCCCTGCACGACCTCCTACACTGCCCGAACACTACTGCACTGCCCTAAACCCTGAAACACCATCCCCAGCACGACCCCCTACACTGCACGAACACCACTGCACTGCCCTAAACCCTGAAACACTACCCCCAGCAAGACCCCCTACACTGCCAGAACACCACTGCACTAAACCCTGAAACACCACCCCCAGCAAGACCCCCTACACTGCCCGAACACCACTGCCCTAAACCCTGAAACACCACCCCAGCAAGACCCCCTACACTGCCCGAACACCACTGCACTGCCCTAAACCCTGAAACACCAGCCCCAGCACGACCCCTACACTGCCCGAACACCACTGCACTGCCCTAAACCCTGAAACACCACCCCCAGCACGACCCCCTACACTGCCCGAACACCACTGCACTGCCCTAAACCCTGAAACACCACCCCCTGCACGATCCCCTACACTGCCCGAACACTACTGCACTGCCCTAAACCCTGAAACACAACCCCCAGCACGACCCCCTACACTGCACGAACACCACTGCACTGCCCTAAACCCCGAAACACTACCCCCAGCAAGACCCCTACACTGCCCGAACACCACTGCCCTAAACCCTGAAACACCACCCCCAGCATGACCCCCTACACTGCCCGAACACCACTGCACTGCCCTAAACCCTGAAACACCACCCCCAGCACGACCCCCTACATTGCCCGAACACCACTGCACTGCCCTAAACCCTGAAACACCACCCCAGTACGACCCCCTACACTGCCCGAACACCACTGCACTGCCCTAAACCCTGAAACACCAGCCCCAGCACAACCCCGTACACTGCCCGAACACCACTGCACTGCCCTAAACCCTGAAACACCAGCCCCAGCACGACCGCCTACACTGCCCGAAAACCACTGCACTACCCTAAACCCTGAAACACCAGCCCCAGCAAGACCCCCTACACTGCCCGAACACCACTGCACTGCCCTAAACCCTGAAACACCATCCCCAGCAAGACCCCCTACACTGCCCGAACACCACTGCACTAAAGCCTGAAACACCACCCCCAGCAAGACCACCTACACTGGCCGAACACCACTGCACTGCCCTAAACCCTGAAACACCACCCCTGCACGACCCCCTACACTGCCCAAACACCACTGCACTGCCCTAAACCCTGAAACACCACCCCTGCACGACCCCCTACACTGCCCGAACACCACTGCACTGCCCTAAACCCTGAAACACCACCCCTCAGCACGACACCCTACACTGCCCGAACACCACTGCAATGCCCTAAACCCTGAAACACCACCCCCAGCACGACCCCCTACACTGCCCGAACACCACTACACTGCCCTAAACCCTGAAACACCACCCCCTGCACGACCTCCTACACTGCCGGAACACCACTGCACTGCCCTAAACCCTGAAACACCACCCCCAGCACGACCCCTACACTGCCCGAACACCACTGCACTGCCCTAAACCCTGAAACACCACCCCCAGCACGACCCCCTACACTGCCCGAACACCACTGCACTGCCCTAAACCCTGAAACACCACCCCCTGCACGACCTCCTACACTGCCGGAACACCACTGCACTGCCCTAAACCCTGAAACACCACCCCCAACAAGACCCCCTACACTGCCTGAACACCACTGCCCTAAACCCTGAAACACCACCCCCTACACTGCACGAACACCACTGCACTGCCCTAAACCCTGAAACACCACCTCCAGCAAAACCCCCTACACTGCCTGAACACCATTGCTCTGCCCTAAATCCTGAAACACTAGCCCCAGCATGACCCCCTACACTGCCCAAACACCACTGCACTGCCCTAAACCCTGAAACACCACCCCCAGCACGACCCCCTACACTGCCCGAACACCACTGCACTGCCCTAAACCCTGAAACACCAGCCCCAGCAAGACCCCCTACACTGCCCGAACACCACTGCACTGCCCTAGACTCTGAAACACCAGCCCCAGCAAGACCCCCTACACTGCCCGAACACCACTGCACTGCCCTAAACCCTGAAACACCAGCCCCAGCATGACCCCCTACACTGCCCGAACACCACTGCACTGCCCTGAACCCTGAAACACCAGCCCCAGCACGACCACCTATACTGCCCGAACACCACTGCACTGCCCTAAACCCTGAAACACCAGCCCCAGCACGACCCCCTACACTGCCCGAACACCACTGCACTGCCCTAAACCCTGAAACACCACCCCCTGCACCGCCCCCTACACTGCCCGAACACCACTGCACTGCCCTAAACCCTGAAACACCACCCCCAGCACGACCCCCTTTACTGCTCGAACACCACTGCACTGTCCCAAACCCTGAAACACCACCCCCAGCACGACCCCCTACACTGCCCGAACACCACTGCACTGCCCTAAACCCTGAAACACCACCCCTGCATGACCCCCTACACTGCCCGAACACCACTGCACTGCCCTAAACCCTGAAACACCACCCCCTGCAGCACACCCTACACTGCCCGAACACCACTGCACTGCCCTAAACCCTGAAACACCACCCCCTGCACCGCCCCCTACACTGCCCGAACACCACTGCACTGCCCTAAACCCTGAAACACCACCCCAGCACTACCCCTTTACTGCTCGAACACCACTGCACTGCCCCAAACCCTGAAACACCACCCCCAGCACGACCCCCTACACTGCCCGAACACCACTGCCCTAAACCCTGAAACACCACCCCTGCACGACCCCCTACACTGCCCAAACACCACTGCACTCTCCTAAACCCTGAAACACCACCCCCTACACTGCCCGAACACCACTGCACTGCCCTAAACCCTGAAACACCACCCCCAGCATTACCACCTACACTGCCCAAACACCACTGCACTGCCCTAAACCCTAAAACACCATCCCCAGCATTACCCCCTACACTGCCCAAACACCACTGTACTGCCCTAAACCCTAGAACACTACCCCAGCACGACCCCCTACACTACCGAACACCACTGCACTACCCTAAACCCTAAAATACTACCCCCAGCACAACCCCCTACACTACCCGAACACGACTGCACTGCCCTAAACCCTCAAACACTCCCCCAGCACGACCCCCTACACTACCCGAACACCACTGCACTGCCCTAAACCCTAAAACACTCCCCCAGCATGACCCCCTACACTACCCGAACACCACTGCACTGCCCTAAACCCTAAAACACTCCCCCAGCACGACCCCTACACTACCCAAACACCACTGCACTGCCCTAAACCCTAAAACACTACCCCCCGCATGACCCCCTACACTACCCAAACACCAATGCACTACCCTAATCCCCAAAACACTACCCCCGCATGACCCCCTACACTACCCTAAACCCTAAAACACTACCCCGCATGACTCCCTACACTACCCAAAGACCACTGCACTACCCTAAACCCTAAAACACGACCTCCTACACTACACAAACACCACTGCACTACCCTAAACCCTAAAACACTACCCCTACACTACACAAACACCACTGCACTACCCTAAACCCTAAAACACTACCCCCAGCAGTACCCCTACACTACCCAAACACCACTGCACTAACCTATACCCTAAAACACTACCCCCAGCAGTACCCCCTACACTACCCAAACACCACTGCACTACCCTAAATCACTACCCCCAGCACGACCCCCTACACTACCCAAACACCACTGCACTACCCTAAACCCTAAAACACTACCCCCAGCACGACCCCCTACACTACCCAAACACCACTGCACTACCCTAAACCCTAAAACACTCCCCCAGCACGACTCCCTACACTACCCAAACACCACTGCACTACCCTAAACCCTAAATCTACCCCCAGCATGACCCCCTACACTACACAAACACCACTGCACTACCCTAAACCCTAAAACACTACCCCCAGCACGACCCTCTTCACTACCTAAACACAACTGCACAATTTGTTACAGGCGTTGCAACGCAGGCCTGTGGTGCTTATTGGAAGTACCTAGTGGGCTAGTTGGGCCCCAGGGACCCTCAGGATTCAAGGTGACCTAATCCCCCAACTTAAAACGCACCACGGGGCGCGTTTGCACAGTGGTGAAGGGAGGGGGGCCTCAGGTGACATGTGCGCAAACACGCCCTGTGGTGCGTTTTAAGTTGGGGAATTAATTCCCTTTGAATCCTGAGGACCCTGGGGCCAACTAGCCCACCAGGTACCTTCAGTAAGCACAACAGAGTTGCGTTGCAGAGAGGTGAAAAAGGTGCGTGGCCTCGGAACGCCTCTCTGCAACTCAGCTCTGTGGTCCTAACTGTAGGTACCTGGGGGCTGGTTGGGCCCCAGGGACCCTCAGAATTCAAGGGGACTTAATCCCGCAACTTAAAACGCGCCACGGGGTGCGTTGCACACATGTCACCTCAGGCCCCCCTCCCTTCACCACTGTGCAAACGCGCCCTGTAGCGCGTTTTAAGAGGTAGTTTTAATCCCCCTGCCCTATTATGTACTAGGGACTTGCAGAGGAGTTAATGCTAATCACAGGGGTACCCCAACGCATAGTGTTCCCTAGTGTATGTAGGTGTTTTCACTGTATTCTAAGTGTCTTTTAGCATAGCACTGGCTCTGGTTAGTCAGAGTCAGTTACCACCAGTACCCGTCTGAAAAAGTTGTGGGCACAGGATGATTTTGCAACAAGGCCTCTTTCTGCTCCTCTGTTGGTTCTTTCTGCACATCTTTTGCTTCTTTCTGTGCGTTTTTTCTTCTTTCTTCACATGTCCTACCTCTGTAGGCATAGTTAGAAACTAGCATTTAAAAACCTTTGAAATTCACTTAAAAATCATAGGTTTCAGGCAGGTTATAGTTAGAAATTAGCATTTAAAAAACCTTTGAAATTCACTGAAAAAACCATAGGTTTCAGACACGTTATAGTTAGAAATTAGCATTTAAAAAACCTTTGAAATTCACTGAAAAAACCATAGGTTTTGGGGACAGTTATAGTTAGTTGGACATTTCACTCGTACAAAACCATAGAAATTCCCCGTTATAGTTAGTTCAGCTAACTATAACTCGCGCCCGCAATGCACTGCTGATGACGTCACATATTACATCACTCATGACATGGTCAGTGACATCACTGATGACATCACTGATGACATCTCAAATGACATCACTGATGACATCATCCATGTGATAATTTCATGCATCTTCTCACACCCTAATATAACTTTTGATACACCCACTCTAAATTACAGACTGCCATTCTCAAAATCATAGACACTCCAACACCAAAAACTACATACCCACTCACTGATTCTTAGGTCTACACACACATCCACTCACTCACCCGTACAGTCACTCATACTTAGTCACTCAGTACAGGACTATCATATGCACTCATACACCTATATAAACACTCACACACCGCCACTCATCCATAGAGGTACTCACACACCTAGTCAGTCATGCAAAAAACTTAATCACACACCCATTTACTCACCTATACAGTTATACACACACCAGCTCACTTACTCATACAAATACTAGCACATTCTTACACTCTTATACAATCACTGATACAAGTACACACTCATCCATACAGCCACTCTCACAATCACACACGCTCACTTATAGCCGTTTATATACTCCAACACACCTATATACTGCCTTTCACATATGTAGTTACTCACACATGTACCACTGAGATATACATTCAATCACTAACACACCCATACACACACTCACCCACCCATACAGTCCATCACAGATGCACTCTTGAAACCATGCACCCAGTGAATCACCAACTCACACATCTATGCACAGAGTCACACACACCCCACCCACACAAACACTCAGGCACCCATACAGATACTCAGACAATCAATCAATAACCCATGTAGACACTCATGTAGCTATTCAGAAAGCTCATGCAGCCGCTTACAAACCAACAGACAGACGGATACAGACATTCACACAGTTTAGTCACTAACCCATGCATTCAGTAAGATACATTTAATCACTCACTTGTAGAGTCAGTCACTCACGTACTAAATCATCCATTCAGACACTTATACACCCACTCATTCTTCAATACGCCTTTCCCTATATATATTAAACATATTTAAACTTTACAGAAACACACAGTCACTGGATGATGTCATCAGTGATGTCATTTGAGATGTCATCAGTGATGTCATCAGTGATGTCACTGACCATGTCATGAGTGATGTAATATGTGACATCATCAGCAGTGCATTGCAAGGCGCGAGTTATAGTTAGCTGAACTAACTATAACGGGGGAATTTCTATGGTTTTGTACGAGTGAAATGTCCAACTAACTATAACTGTCCCTAAAACCTATGGTTTTTTCAGTGAATATATATATATACACATACGCCAATAATATTAATTAAAAACAAAAAACATATATAACAAATTAAAATATTAAAATTTTTGAAATCTTTTTAAAATACATTTCACAATACATTAACTAAAACAGTAGAGAAAATATTGGATAGCGGAGGGGATAAAATTACTATTCCCACTCCAGAGAGTGCAACAGTAGGGAAAGTGTTGGATAGCGTAGGAGTAAAAATTACTATTCCCACTCCAGTGAGTGCAACAGTAGGGAAAGTGTTGGATAGCGCAAGGGTAAAAATTACTATTCGGGCCGGGCAAGATGGCCGATCGGACGTAGACCGTCTCGGGTCCTGGTCCACACGCTGCTCCGGCCCTGTACCTGGCGTCTGGAGGGAACCCTCGGCGAACCTGATGCTCCCGTCCTGAAGCGGAGGGTGTGGGGCACCTGCGGAGCTGCTCCGGCCGTTACAACGCCGTGGGAGCGGCGTAGATCTGCCAAAAAGGGGAGAAGGCGGCGGCGAACAAAATGGCGGGCGGAGCTCTTCTGGATGCGCCGATGGTGGCGTCCCCCCGTAGGAGGTATGTCTGACGGTCACGGGTCGAGGGATGCACCGGCTGCCACTAGCAAGGCACAATCTCAGGAGCGGTGGTACACTGGGGGTGGCCCCCGCTGCAGTCTGCTTTCTCACGCCTGCCTGACTTTAAAATGGCGTCCGAGAGCGACATATGGCTAACGATCGGCTCCCCCGCCTGACTGATTGTGCCCGAAGCTTGCCACCTTCCCCACAGCAAAAGCTACTCCCGCTGCCACGACTTGCCACCCCTGTGTTGACGCTGCAGATGGATTGAGGACGCCGCTGACCTGTCCTGGGGTCACGGTGTGCTGCTCTATGCGACCACGGATTTGTTTGCCTGCAGTGGTGCCTCCCCCACTCTGTACTGGGGAATGTATGCTGGTGGCTGGTCCTAGTGCCTGTGCCCCTCGCCTGCAGAAGAAGTATGCGATTGGGGGCACTAGGTGGATGACTGTAGACCGCATCCGAGGGGCTCCCTCCTCGCTTCATCCTGGCTGGGCAGAGTGCTGACTACGACTCCCCACATCCGCTTTCAAGGGACGGTCGCAGTCCCCCATAACGGAGCTGGCGCCGGCTCAGTGGGGTGCAGCCCATACAACGTGTACGTAGACCTGGGATCACCACTCTCTTGACGCTGCCGAGCCTTGCTGGCCTGTGGATCTTCTCCTACTCAACTCACCTCATTCGACCCTCTGCTACCGGGGCCTCATTCAGCTTCGGCGCTCTGGCTGGTTTCCCAGGAGCCGGCTTGGTCAACTCCATATGCCGCCGAAGAAGGCGACGAGCAGGACGACGAGTACAGTGTCGGACTTCTTCACCCCTTCAGACAAACGTCCGACGCTGCGAGGAGACACCGGAGTCACAGCTATGGCACTCACGAAGGCGGACTTACTTACAATGTTCAAAGATTTCACAACTGAACTACGTAATGATCTTGGTCAAGACATCAAAGCATCTATGGACCAGCTACGGACTGATCTAACGGAGCGTTTGTCCTCCCTCCAGCAGGATGTGGACTCGATGGGTATCAGGGTCTTGGATCTGGAGACGCAGCATCAAGAACAAGAGCGACTCTCTACTGAACTGCGTGGGGATGTTCGCTCTCTCCGGGACCAGTTACACCAGACGCAACTCAAAACGGAGGATCTCGAAAATAGAACACGGAGGGAGAACGTACGAATTAGGAATCTGGAGGAGGGCGCGGAGGGGTCCTACTTGGCAGCCTTCGTGGAGGGGCTGTTTGCAGAGATTCTGGCCCCCCAGACCCTTAAAATCAAACTGGATAGGGTTCATTGTGTGGGTAATCTGCTGGTTGGCGAGAAGAAAAGGCAGCGCGATGTCCTAGCGCAGTTCCACTCCTTCATAGTTAAGGAAGCGGTGTTGCAAGCGGCTAGAACAAAGGGTTCCATCTCATTTCAGGATCACGCATGCTCTATCTATCAGGATCTGGCGCCGGCGACTTTGGCGCGGAGACAGCTGTTCAGACCCATCACGACTAAGCTGCGGGACGATCGCATCAGATACAGATGGACCTACCCATTTGGACTCAGTTTTGAATTCAAAAACAAACGCCATCATGTTACTGACCTCAAGGAGGGGCTGGAGCTACTGGGCCTTCCGGCCAGGGGCCCTGGCTCCGAGCGGGATTTGTCTGGGGAGTCTTCCCGTGGGCCTACGACGACTTCTGCCTGGTCTGCGGTCTCCCGCAGGGGCCGCTGATGATCCTCTGACGGCCGCACTGGGGATAGTGCGATGTTTCCTCTTTGCACCTGGGGTGGGCCCCGGGGAGTCATGAACATTCTCCCTCTGAGACTGACGCCTTTGAGGTCTTCCGGTACCGGCGGAGGGTCCCCGGCCCAAGTCTACGATTTCAGCCTTCGGTTTTCCTCGATCCCGGATCCCGGGGCCCCCGTCGGCAGATGGGGAGACTGTGGACTGTCTTCCTTCCATATGTAAGACCAGTGCCTTTACCTTGTTTCTAAAGCTATTTAAGGTGGGATGCTGATACCACGATCGGGCGGAGTCTTCTCGTGCTGTCTGGGGTCTTCTCCTTGTTTTGCTCTTCCTGCGAGGGACCTATATGTACTTTTATCACCAGGAGTGGCCCTGTATTAATGGTTAGACTTCAGCCGAATTCAGGCGAGGCTTTGCTCTTTCACTATGCTTGGTGCTGGGGCGGGCGTGGACGAGGTCCTCTGACCCGTTGTCCCCCCAAATCCCTATGGGGGCTTTACACCCCCCGGCGGGGATCTGGTAGTGACGTTTTGGTTACGCAATCAATGTTAGTGTTTGTTTTCCTTTTGTTGGGGGTTTGGGGGGGAATGGGTGGGACATGGTGGCGGCTTTTTAACACTTAGCTATGGCAGGTTCTTTGCCAATTTGGCAGCTGCAGTTACAGAGAGATGGCAGTACACGCTCCCTGGGGGAATAGAGAGGACATGGGACATGACTGGGCGGGTGGAGCTCTCAGAGAGTCAATGTATTTTCCTTTGACACTATGATGATCACTATTGCAACCTGGAACGTCAAGGGTCTTAATTCCCCTCAAAAACGCCAAAAGGTATGGAAGTATATTATGGATCATCATCTGGATATAGTGGCCTTGCAGGAGACACATTTAGCCAGAGCCGAAGACACACGCCTTAGACATAAACAATACCCATTAATTTATAGATCCTCGGCTCTTACGAAACATAGAGGTGTGGCACTTATGTTCCATTCTGCCATACAATTCCAACCCCTAGAGGTCCTTAGTGATAAAGAGGGCCGGTGGATAATGGTCAAGTGCCGCCTACGAGGAAAAATTTGCACTTTTGTAGCGGTTTATGCTCCCAACACTGGGCAGACGCTCTTATTGCATACACTAATGGGGAAGCTGCTGGATTTTGTGGAGGGGCCGGTGATTGTCATGGGGGATTTCAACCTGACTTGGCAAAAAGAATTGGACAGTACACACTCACAGAGCTCAGATGTGGGCTCCTTTTCTACTGACACTCAGCAGTGCATCCTCGATCTGGGACTGTTGGATGCCTGGCGTAACCTTTATCCACACACCCGTGATTACACTTTTTATTCCCACGTTCATCATACATACTCCCGACTGGACTCTGGGGCCGATTCCGATTCGGGCCGGAAAACGTACCGACCGACTCGGAGCCGGAATAAATACCGATCGACATGTACCCGTGCAGCCCGACCCGCAAAGTACGATGAAAAGCGTGCTAAATCCGACCGACTCGTACGGAACACAAGCCGAACGACCGAGCCGCGCGGAAAACAGCCATCCGGCCGGAAAAGCACGCGAATCGAACCGACCGACACACACCAGGAAGAATCCCGAACGAAACGTACCCGTGAACTCCGACCCGCCAAGTACGATGCAACTCGTGGAAAACACGACCGAGTCGCACGGAGCCCAAGCCGCACGACCGACACGCATTCAAAACTGCGAGCCGAAGCAACCCAAAACCCCGCGACCGACGCGTACGCAGCACAGAAAACAGCACAAACACAGCGTGAACGAATCGGAGAGGCTCGCACGAGACAACTGGAGGGTCCAACTCGGTCACAAGAACGTCTCCAACATGCACAAAAAGAACCAAGGAAAAAAAAACACAAAAAAAGGCCAAACAAGCTATCACTAAGCAAATAAATACTGGGGGGAAACTGGGAACAAAGACACACCCACAACTCCACCCATATAAAGGACACTCATCCCTACCATGATCCCTTGCAAATTCAAATTACCTGCCAGCACTCAACACCAACAGACAGCAACCACACACACACTCACAGCTCATCCATCACACAAGCCACACACCAGCAGCACCACAACAAATAGCACCCTCACATACACCCAGCAAAACACACACTCACACACCCTCACTTGCACACCAACACACACATCACACACCAGCACCACCCAACACCATGCCCCCAAAGAAGAATCACAAGTTCCTAGATAGTGAATTGGAAGTCCTGGTAGATGAGATCCTCAGGGTAGAGCCACAGCTGTTTGGCACATTGGTCCAACAGACACCCATGGCGCAGAAAACCAAGATGTGTGAGAGGATCGTCAACAGGGTGAACGCACAATCACCATGTTTGCGCACAAAGGTAGACATCCAGAACAGGTGGTATGACGTGCGCAGGAGGGTCAAGGACCTGTTGAAGAAGGACTACATCTTGAGCCAACACACCGGCAGTGGCCCTCCTGCCAAACCACTATACCTCAGGCCCTGGGAGGAGAAGGTACGGGCCATCCTACCACCAGTGAGCGTCTATGGACTAGAACACATCCCAGAGCCTGGTGAGTACACAACAAATGTACACAATATTGTGCCACAATACACACACATCACTGTCAAGGGGAGAGTCAAACCATGCACCCTTAGCAAATACACACCAACCAAAACAGATCATCCCAAAATGTGTATGTCAGCCAGATAAACACAATACATGCCAGCTCATAGTGAAATATAACTGTGTCATCACATGTACAAACCTAACAACAAATAGAGCTAGGCAGTGGCACAAATATAACCAACAAACACAGTCAGACATGTAGCCACCACCACAACACCACCTCACAGGGAAGCTCACTGAAAGGAAGGAATACTGTGTATGCTGGGCAAGTCAGTGTAGCCAATAGTATCATGGGAGTCGTAGTCACAGAAATTGCCCACCCTCACAATGTGCACATCAACACCACCATGAACCATGCACACATCACAGGCAGTGCAAAACAACTGACAAGATGGCTGACACTGGCTACTGCTGTGGGAGCACAAGGCCCTGCTGGCAACTGTGCACCAACCAACAGCAGGACACCACTGACTGACATCCTGAAAGACAACTTGCACTCCCTGCAATGGAAGCACGTTCCATGGTGGGATATCTGGCTGGGTGGGAAGGAGGACTCACAGCACTGACCATAGTCACCAGCAGCTCCACCCACACACACCCCTAACACAAACTACACACAACTCACCTGGGAGAAAGCATTGCCTCACACACCAATCAAATATCCCACAAAGAACCACAACCCTGGGTCATGCAGTGTGAAGCACAGGGACACACATGGGACTTGTAGCAAAACAAACCCCAGGATAACACTGTCAGCCATCTTGTCAGCACAGGCACACAACCCCACAGGGAAGCTGAGTCAAAAGGAAGGAAGCATGGGCATGCTGGGAAGGGGGTGGAGGCAAAAGCATGATGGGAGTGGTAGTCACAGCCCAACATCCCCCACCCACATGGCCCAGCAAGAACACACCCAAGCATGCACACCTCACAGGGAGTCAAAAGCAACTTCAAAGATGTCTGACACTGGTGCTCTGTTGTGGGGAGCACAAGGCCATGCTGGGAACTGGCCAACAACCAACAGCAGGACACCACTGTCAGCCATCTTGCCATTGCTGTCACACCCACACACAGTGAAGTACACTCAAAAGGAAGGAAGTATGGGCATGATGGGAAGGGGGTGGAGGCAATAGCATGATGGGAGTGGTAGTC